>JAZHYW010011958.1:0-66551 GCA_037355805.1 Ixodes ricinus
AGTATTGCTGTCTTTGAAAGTTCCGCTGACCTTCGTTCTCCGGACGGGTGTGCTTAAGGCGAGAACTCGGATACAACAGCTCGCCATGGCTGGTAATCCCGCCGAATTTAGAGTGGAGATCTTCCAAGCCTGTCGCGACTACCCAACGGCTGGGCACCTGCCAGCGGCAGGACGCTCGCCAGGACCAGAAAATACCACCGCCAGGCACGCGCAAAGCCTGAGCCACCTCTACACTCGATCATGCCACGAGTGTTAGCGACGCAGAAACCGCCGACGAAGCCATCAGGACAACTGCATCCGATTGCTCCCCGTCTACGCCGTTCCAGCAGATCGAATGGATTTACTTGGCCGTTTCACCTTCAACGTCGGGAAACCACTGGATAATCGTCGCCACAGATTATCTCACACGGTACGCCGAGACGAAAGCCTTCCATCAGGACACTGAAAGCCGCCGTTTTTCATCAGTCCATTGTCCTCCGACACGGCGCCCCCGAAGTCCTCATTACCGACCGTGGATCATCGTTCATGGCCCAGCTGACGCAATAGATCCTTCGTCTCAGTTGCACCGGCCACCATCGAACCACTGCGTACCATCCGCAAACAAATGGACTAACAGAACGGCTGAACAAAGCCATCGCCGACATGATCTCAATGTATGTCGACGTAGAGCACAAGACTGGAACAGGTGTTACCCTACGTCACATTTGCTTACAACCCCGGCGGGCAAGAAACCACAGGAGCAACACCGTTTCAGCTGGTGCATGGCGGCAAGGCGCGACCATGCTCGACGCAATGCCGCTCCACGACCCAGCTGACGATCGATACCCGACGCCCAGGTGGTTGCTCAACGAGCCGAAGAAGTTCGCCAGCTCGCCCGACTCCGAATTCAAGATCAACAACGCGTCGACGCTACTTCCGGTACAACCTTCGCCGGATCGACGTTCGCTTCAAGCCCGGAGACCGTGTGTGTTTCACCCCAACACGACGATCGCGGTCTAAGCGAGAAACTTCTGAAGCGCTACTGACCCTACCTGTGCGTTCGCCAGACTCGGCGATCAGAACTACGAGGTGATGCCCGACTGAACACGGACTTCATCACGCCGCCCTCCACGACCTGGAAGTCGTCCACGTCGCGCGCCTCAAACCGTACTACGCGCGATAAGACTGTGAACTGTGATCTCGTGCAACGCTGATAGATTGCGTTTTGCCAGCCTCCGGATTTTCCCATTCTTTTCTTGCTCTGTCCTGGTTAGTCTCTCACGTGGCATCTAGAGGATGCCTTTTGGGCTGGCGAGCAATGCCACGCGCGTCAGCTGAGCAAGCGCGTGGTTGATGGTTACCGCGCTTGACTTTCGTCGCGGACGCCCAGGCCCGATTCTGGGAGTTCCGTGAGTTTTATTTATACTTTCAGTTTAATATTCTGGTGAATTCGAGAACATTGTTGTTTATTCTAGGCCCGAATGTTCTACATGCTCGAACCCCTCCACGCCGATTATTCCAGAAGCCCACGCGTGTAATAAGGGCTTGCGGCGAGCCAGGTCAGTTTCGCCTCAGCGTTCGATCTTGCTGCTTCGCCGCCTTCGACGCCCGCGACGCTCTGTTGTTATCATTCGTTTCCTTTATGTTTGGGCACAAGTTCGCCCTATTAAACGTTTAGTTTATTCAGTTGTTCGCCGCCTCATCGCTTCTTCTTCGTGACAATATTTCTGAGTCAACGATTTGAACTCAATGTAAATAATTTAAAATACCAAGATGTTTGTAAATTTTACTTCCTGTTTCTTTACTTTGGATATTATTTGCATAAGCATCTTGAGCTGACCTCGCACCTGTGAATATTAACTCCAATGAATCGCGAGCCCCGATTCGGTTCTTATATATTTCTGAGATATCATACTTAACTCAGCGTAAATAATTAACAATACCATAATGTTTGTATGTGAATGCGGTCGTGATTAGCGTGTGCATTTTAGTTTTATAATAATGCTTGTAAAATATTCATATATGATTGATTGATGCTTTTTTTGCTTACAACAAAAGTCTGCAAACCCAATGTTTTGTTT
Source organism: Ixodes ricinus (assembly GCA_037355805.1). Lineage (NCBI taxonomy): Eukaryota > Metazoa > Arthropoda > Arachnida > Ixodida > Ixodidae > Ixodes > Ixodes ricinus. The sequence goes on from JAZHYW010011958.1 coordinate 2,061, forward strand.
ATTGATCATGGCGTCTTCCAGCACATGAACTAATATATTAATATTTATTAAAATTATAAAACGTAGTACTCGCTGCCCCAAACTGTCAAGTTCTATCATCAATTTAACAAAATTCATGAAGGGAAAGTAATACGTGGCACTGATGATGGCGATGCTTAAGCCTCCTCAAACATTGGCGCAAGGAATGACACAAATACATGGTTGAAAAAACCCTGAGACTGCGGGTAAACGACACAACACAAAAAAGTCTCAAAAACAAATACACCCAGCCTAACGTGTTCCGGTGAGCACACCAGAACACGTTAGGCTGGGTGGATGTGCGCACCAGAACAACAACAGGCCGGTCTGATGTTTACACCAGAAAACACCAGGACACACCAAACCTGTCTGGTGGATTTTTTAATAGGGTGCACCCTTGTCTCATATGTAACACCCTCAAAAACAACAATTCGACGTTCAGCTCATAGACGTCGAACCTACGATACCAACTTTCACGACCGGTTTTATAGTCGTGAGAAACAACTTATTCAAGTAGCTAATGTACGTATTAAAGGCCACAGTAAGACAATCAAGGTCTTTTTGACCTGCAGCAAAACCTGTTTTCTTTGTCTTCTAGGCTTCTGATACGCAGATTAGCTATTTAGAACGTTATAGACAACAGCTATAAAGCCGCTCCTGAAAGTTTGTATCGCAGCTCGACGTCAGTGGACTGAACGTCCAAGTGTAGCTTTGGAGTGTTACATATGGGACAAGGGTTGCACCTATACACCCCCTATTTCAGAAAGTGTACCTGCTTGTAGATTAAAAATAACGTCCCAACGCACGCTGACGCAGACGCAGGTTTTCTTCAGCGAGGGTCGTTCCGCTGAATACCTGGTCCAACCTGGCATCGGCGATACTGCTCATGGAGTGAATCGTCTGCGTGGCACTGGGGCTTGATGCAGAGCTGGGGAGGTCGTCGGCATGTGGCGAGCCAACATCGGTTTCCCGGCGTCATCGTTTTGATTGAAATTAGGCTGGCGCGTGGCATCTCTCGGACAACCTGGCGAAGGAGAGTAGCTTGACGACTGAGCAGCTGGCAGCCACCTTTTAGTTCCTCCGTGACGACATCCGGCACTGCGCGTACTGCCGAAGTACCGGTCAAAGTGGCTGCCCGACGACAAAGCTGTTGCGACGCTGGTAGTCACTGGCAATGGGGAAGCGCGCGTTTGGGGCCCTCGACGTTCGTTTCCTGAGTGACGGTTAGCTTCGACGGTAGTGAGCGTATGTGCACGAGGCCCCCAGATATACCATTCTTCACCCCGCGCATAATGATTCGCAGTTCTTTCGTCCGTTGCTTGAGGGTCGGCAGCAAAGGCGCAAACCGTCTTCAACGAAGCTTGTGACGGTTTCGTTGGGTCCGTGTGTTCGCACTCAAAGAAGGGGTGCCCTCTTCCGGAAGTGTTGAGTTGGGAACATTCGCAGGAACACGCTCCTGCAGACATTCCACGATGTTAATGTTGGGTCGTGCTTCTTGACCCAGCTTTGAGCGGCGCCCTCAATGCAAAGTAAATGTTCTGGAGGCGCTGTTCTTCTGTCCATAAGCTGCGTCATGCCACCTGGTCGTAGCCGTTGAGGAAGTCCTCAAAGTCCTCGTATGAATCTCGCCGTGAAACGGCTGCCGCTGTGCAGCGCCAGGGCGTAACGACGCACGGCCAGCTTGTGGCTGAGCGACTCGGCTTCCATAGTCGGCGCGCCTTCTTACCGGCTGTTCTGATAGTGGACCGAGCTCCAAAGGCTAGCCTTGGTTGCGGCGGCAGGCTCGGATTTGCCGTTTGTCATAGGGGATTAGCTTTGCGGGATTTGAAGAAGATCGGGCATGACAAATCTTCTGAGGGTTACGTTTCGCGGGCATGGATAGCGGTACCCTGCACCTCCACCGTAGATTTCACGAATGAAGATGACGAGATCAATAAATAATGAATTGAAAATAAAGGTTTAATCGGCTAACTTGTGCCAGAAAACCAAAGGAAGAACAAACGTCGCAAAGCAGCAGCGAACGTCGATGGCGGCAGCAGCGAGCAACGGTGCATCGACGTGACAGCTGGCTATCGCGAGAGTGAATCAGTGAATTAATCTACAGTACCGCGCTCGGCTCCTTGTCTGCTTCGCTCGTCATCTCGAAGATTCTACCTAGAATGTTCGGGAGTGATCTAGGAAGATACTGACAAGCCAATATCATTCTGGCCTTGATATATTTTACGCTTGGGTAAAAATAAACGCAAAGCTTCTAGATGCACGGAGAAGCGTTTCTTCTTTGTGATGCACGCGACAATAGTCTCTTCTTGGTTCTATTGATATTTCCTTCCCTCATTAAACCAGACTCCCAGAAAGCGTTCGGGAGCACTTAACCATGCACCTAAAATCAAACATAAAAGTAATTATTTGTGAGGATCTTTAATTTACCCAATATTGAATGGCCCAACTATTTAGTTGTTACCGTGAACAGAGCGCACAATCATAAACTTTGAGACATTGCCTTTACTTTTGACCGGTTTCAAATGATAAATGAGGTTTCCTAGACATTACAAATGAATGTGCAGCCATTTTGGATATTTGTTTTAAGTGGCAAGGTTGGGAATAATTACTAGTGTAGTTGTTTGTAGTGTCTAGCGTTGTATGGAACGGCGTCTTAAAGAACACGCTCCTGGAACGCGTTCGTTTTAGGAAGCAATGCCACCGTTTCATTTTGCATCAGTGGAACTAAACGAGAACTCGTTACTCTTTACTGAAACGAAAAAAGGAACGGCGGTCCTTTTTTCATCCAGTGGGGTAATTTTTAGTTGTGTCTAAGAGGGAAATTATCAAATGTATAAAAGCTATCATTACGAGGCACGGGTCCAAGTTTTTTTGTTGGTATGAGTTTAGTCAGGTCTGCTTGGCAAATGTTGAGTTGGTAGAGTGCTTATCGGACATTGATACATTTTTGTGCCCGAGGATACTGGCAGCAAAAACAGAACTTTTAGTCCAAGAAAGACACAGAAAGAGGGACGATCTCAAACTCATCTAGTTTGTTTCCACGAATCCTCATACACCCAGAAATCTAAGGCCGACTACAGCCATCACTGAACTTCACAAAGATGCTCTACAGTTACAACAGAAAAATAGGGTTACACAGAACGCAACCTTGTATCCGAAATTGCTGTTGAAATAAAGGTATACAAAATTAACATTCGTTCCTCTCCCCTTGTCCCTTATCTTCAAACCGAACAACGAATCCAACCTTCACAGAAGCCCTGGTCTTCAGACTGGCTTCAAGTCTTACCTCTTGCCATTTGTTCGTCTTGCTAGGCCAAATAACAAGAAGCGAGTGTTGCAAAGTTCAGACAGAGACATTGTTAGATTGAAACGTGTAGGTTGTTGTAAATGTACGTAAGTATACACTTAACTCGCTTAGATCGCTCAGCGGAGATGAATTCCAAGCTAGAATTTTTAAGGCAGAATGCAACAACAAATGAAAGCTTGTCTCCGCTTGTTTTCTTCGTGCCCTTCCATCACGGCGTTCAAATTCGTAGGTTGCCATTTGATACATAAAAAAAAATCTGATACAATTGGATGAAGCAACACCAAGTACATAGCTGCATGATACGTTCCATCTTCTAAACTTGTAATGGAATTGTCTCTTTCACAAATGGAATCTGTAACGTGAACGGTTCCTGAAAATCAGTAGAGACGTGGAACGAGCTTTGCTCCTTGTTTTGAGGAACGTGGCCATCACTACTAACGTAAAGAATACAGGTGTCATGAGATTTCGCAAAGGCGGGTGACGTTTTTGTTCTTGACGTGTTGACCTGGCCGACACAGGTTTATAGCTTCCATTGCACGACTGTTGCGTACATAAATGCTTCGAGTTTACGCTTCAAGAGCATTCTATATGCATCTCAAATTTTAGTCACCGGTAAAGTTGGTGTAACCTTCGAATCCTTGATAATAACGTGATTCAGCATACATAGATTGAAATCAAACGGCGATCACGTTTCGCTGGCTGTTGCTGAAAGGAACTGTATTCTGACAAGTACAATGGTTTTAATGTGTGATTGAATGGCTGGGCTGGCAGGGCTCGCAAAATACGTCTTCACACTTCCATCATTCGATATCACGTGTTAACATGTCATTGAAACAATTCTTCATGGCGATCCGTTGCACTATATGTGGCTCCTGTCGTCTGCTCTGAATTTCTGTATTGTTTCATACTTGTCTCATTTTGTCATACATAATTACAGGCATAAAATTGGCGTAAAGCTCACAATTTATGACATAATATTTGTTATTGTCTTAGTTACATACGAAGCTACTGCGTAGAATTTCTCGACTTTTTAAAAAATTCTTTTACGTACGGTGTCTTCACCCATCGTCATTGACATCATTTCCGAGTGACACCAAATCTCGCCGTGTCGCACAAAGCACTTGAACTAACATTTGACGCTTTTAAGTGATCTCGCTTAAAGTGACTCTAAATGACTCCGTCTGACAGGGTATTAGAGTTTGCATAAATCTAGAAGTAAAGATGTAGGGTGCTGTGCTGATTGAGAGATACAAATTTCCCACTTGTATTTACAGTGTAATTTCTTTAATTTATTTACTCTCAGGGCCGTAACGGCATTACAGAGGGGAGTAGAAAGTTATTTATTCAACCCATTTGCGCCCGGCAACGTCGCAGCACTAGGGAGCACACGATAATAAAAACTTTAAAGTTCGTGAGGAGGTCGTCGTTTGGGTCAGCCATCGATGGAGAGGACGAGCGCAGCTGTCGAGCCGAAGACCGAAGCGAAAAGCACGGACAATCTTGAAGGCGCTCGTTACCATCAAGATAGTTCGAGATCTCGTGTGCTGTCACGTGACTGCTGCGGCGGCAAACCGCGGGTTGGAGTGACCCACGCGGTAGGCGGCACCGCCGCGAGTGGCGTCTCCGCCGCGTTTTGCTGCCAGAGTGGCTGAACCTTTAGTTTTCCCGCCAGGTCTTAAAAGTTAAGATAGGGGAGACGTATAGTACGTACTTCCAGTTTTTTTTTTACTTTATAATCTAAGTTATTTTGACTTCAAATTTGCCTCAAAATTTGATAGAAACAGTAGAAATCGCCATACTTGAATTCTATTAAACACCTCCAGCGCTCGAAGGAAAAATATAAAGGTCGTGCAACCTTCAATTCTAGAAGCTAATAATCCTGGAAGAAGGGCGACGAAGTGGGTCTAAGGACAAACATAAATCAAACACGAGCTAGGGTGACTTGTGCGCGACCAAAACGCACGGATCATCTTCATTTCGTCTTCATCTGCATCGTCTTCATTCCATCTTCATAATGAAGCATAAAACAAATCAAGGCTCCAATCCATGCTCGTTAGGTAGTTGGACAGCGAAGCTGTATTATCACCTCCATACTTGTGTTGTAATTCAATTTCAGTAGTTGAATTGCCTAATTGAATTTTTTTTCTTTGTAATCTGTAATTGTATTTAATTACCTTTGGCTAAAAGGAATTGTAATTTAATTACTTTCTAGCGCCAGTAGTTGCAAAATTTCAGGTACAATTACAACTACTTTTGCAAAACTTGCGGCGCCGACGGAACTGTTTGAAAGGTCCAAGTGCTCTGACAAGTAATTTAGCTCGGTGAAACACTCTGTACAAAGACACGCACTCACACACACGCACAAGATAAATAGCGTCGCATGTTTGTTCTTTTGTTGCTTACACTGTGGGCTGAGAGGCAATCCTCTTTAGAGCTTACCCTCAACGGCCCGTGTGCAGCCACTGCTGCGCGAGCAGAAAACACTAACGTAAATATGCCAAAATATTGGACAGAAAAAAATTGAGCTTCAGCTTTTAAATGAGCGTGAGAGTTTTAATTGCATATTAAGATTTTTTGTTTTGTTTGTTTGCCAGTTTTACGTCTCTCTTCCAGTACTGTCCGAATATGTAAAAGTATTTGTATTATTTCAAGCTTATGTCCTGTTAGTTTTACTTCGGATATTATTTTCATAAGCATTTTGGAGACTGACCTCGCACCTGCCACTATTGTCAGTACTAGTTTCGAGTCCTAGGTTTGGTTCTTATATATTTCAGAGCCATTATAATTTCAACTCATCGTAAATAATTGGCAATACCATGATGTTTGAATGTGAATGCGGTCATATTAGCGCGCAGGGGTTTGAGATTTATAATAACATTTGTGAAATATTTATATATGAGCTAATTGTCCTATTTTAATTTGCCGGGCAAAGAAAAGTTTGTCAACCATATTGTTTATTTGGTGATCTAACGTCTTCCAGCATATGAACTAATTTATTATTATTTATTAAGATATAACGTAGTATCATCACCTAAACTGTCAAGTTCTATTATGAATTTAACAAAATTCACAAAAGAAAAGTGCAATACGTGGCATATGTAACGATGCTTAAGCCTCCTCAAACATTGGGGCAAGGGATGAACAAATACGCTGCATATTCTAAACAACTCGTTTAAAATTATAGGGCTCAAGTCGAGTCGCTCTCAGAAATAAGTATTTGTGAAGGAGTTGCATTACTTCTTAAAAGTAATTTTTAATTGTAATTATTTACTTGTCACGTAGTAGTAATTGTAATTGTAGGTAAACCTACTATTGATGCAAAGTAGTTGTAATTGTAATTAAAATACAAATTGAAAGTAATTTTACCATGTATGATGACCTGCAATGATTGCCCAATGCACTATAGACTTTTTATGGCAAACGCCACCAGGTGGTGCTTCAGTCTTTGACGTCCCAGAGAACTTCCGGTTTATGAAAAAATGAACAAAGGCCACCTTACCCCCATTGCTTGAAATGCAAATGAAACGTTTAAAAAGCAATTTTTCAGGTGAATGCCAAAGGTACGATGTAGTGTGAGATCTATTTCAATGTTTCGAGTATTGTTGTGAAACCAACGTGCCTCCTCCGAGATGTAATACTTTACAGCCGAAAGGCCCTCGTGAAATCTCCAAATTTGCTGTCCGTGTGGCATTTATGCTTCCCAGCACTGGTAACGTAACCTAGCTGAATAGGCTTGGCAAAGGTGGTGCGACCGGATGTCGCTTGGGACGCAAGCGGCAGTTCATGTTTGTAAACAGCAAAACGGTATATAACAAATGATTGACAGAAGGAAAGTAAATGTACTGTACGAGAACGGTTTATATATGAAGAACTTCATACGCTGCCGTGGCCGCAGCAACTTATGCAACCATAATCTTTACGAAAAACGCATCCGGGGATGCATAGCTTCCCTAGTAACAAATCTTATATGTATAACAAATGCATTGGTCTAATAAACGTATATAATCAGATGAGATCATATGAGAGCATACAATAACCTTATAAAAACAGATTACATCAATATTAGTCCATATTAGAAGTAATAAGACACCTCTGCTCACTTTCGTATAAATTTTTATATATCCTTATATTAAGCTTCTATGTTCTTATACACCGACACGCGGCTTGACGTCACGGAGCTGCGGCGGCGCTGCGATCGCGCCGGAGCCGGGGGTGTGGCAGGGTGTGGGCAAAAGGGCGCACGTTTCGCATGGGCGTCATAGCATTTCAGCATGCCGCGAAGCTGTGTTGCTGTTAATTGCACCGAAATGTACAAGAAAAGTAGCGGAGTGAGTTTCCACAAGTTCCCGGCAGACTCTGAAAGGCATGAAAGGTGGATAATATCCGTGGATCGAAAAGAATCGTCGCCTCGCGCGAACGACCGTTTGTGCGGCAAACACTTTCTTGAAGGCAAGTGCGGCTTCCATTTCAATCTCCGTCCCGAGGCTTGCTTATGTGCAGGGTAACCGTTGTCTGATCGAGACCACCGGGATTTTGTTACCATGTGTGTTCGCGCACAAAGCATCGGCCAAGCGCTCGTCGGAGGCTCGCTACGCCCGTGATACCCAGCAGAAGAGGATCGGCGACAGAACGGCAGTGTTGTAGGCGTTACCGGAGAAAAGTAACGAAGTACGTTACTCGTTACTTGCAAATAAAAGTAACGCGTTACCGAGCTACGTTGCCTAAAAATAAAAGGAACCCGTTACCGCTACCGATAAAAAGTAACGCACGTTACTTCTGCGTTACTTTTTTTAAAATTAAGATTTAGCACATTTTACGGTTTTGACGATACATGTCATATATCAAGAAACATTATGTTCGTGCAGAAACTGAACATAATTACATTATCTCGTTTACGGTTTCACCTAAATACTCACGAGAAAAAACGCCAAGAAAAACATGGCTTGACGCCTAAAACACGGAAAAAATTGAAGTGTAATTTCTTTAAGACTTGGGAAGGAGTAACGAGTAACGTAACTACGTTACTTGAAGTAGTAACGTAAGTACGTTACCCGTTACTGTGTCGAAAACGTAACGAGTAGGTTACTACGTTATTAAAAAAGTAACGCGTTACCGGCAACGCCGTTACTTGTAACGTGTTACCGCCAAGACTGCAGAAAGGACAAAGTGTTACTGCTTGTCATGCCTTGTGGCCATGAGGGTAGGAAAAATATCATACCTTGACTTGAAGACGCTGTGTATATTTAATCAATTAATGAATACACACACTTCCGCAGACCCACAGACTGCTGATCCCGCCGGCAGTGCGGAAACCGACTCGAAGTAATCGTAGGCCTCGAGAGACTTGTACGCCTGCACCGTGTCGGCCGTGAACTGGCTTGGCGAAAAACTAGATAAACGACGACATGAGCCGTCGACTTCAGTGGCAGCAGCTTTACGTCGGAAGTCCAGCAGGCCTTGTTTACGGCATACGGATCGTCGAAGGCAACGCCGTCACCGCACAGTTTGTTTCGATACCGCTGCCGTTCAGGCTCGGGCAGCGAGCTCAAATAGTCGGGCATAGGATACGACATACGTTCTCAGGAAATACGACGCACAAATAAAGATACAAGCGTCCCTAAAACGTCAACAACGAGCGCACGCCATAGAACGCAATGGCGAAAACACGGAGAGCCGGGCTGCTCTTGCCCACATAGCTACCGCGCATGCGCGGCCTTGCGGCGTGTTGGTAAACAGAGTCGCTCCGCGTGTCGGTCTATAAGGTTCTTGCATCCTCTTATAAAATCTTATTCTATTCATATACGTTTATTGGACAAATAAATGTCTTATACATATAAGCTTTTTCACTAAGTTTCGCATTGTTAGCGGGGGTAGTGACGGCACTCCGCACTTCGTACTCTGCCGTTGCCGTAGCGCCTACGCAACCGCAATTTTTACCGTGAAAACGCATGCGGTGAGCGCTACGTGCTTATCATCTATCACGTGGTTTTGACACACTTTTTTTGCTTTTCTTAATAAAACAATTGTAAAAACCAGATGATAAGAGAAAAGGCCTCGCGGGAACGGTGACAAGGCGTGCGATGGTATTCTGTCGACTACTGTTCTGTCAGCGGACACGAAAACACTCGACCAACTACTGATATACAGCTTCACTGTAATTATAAACACCTTGGCGAATTCATGAAACTTGGGTTCGTGCAGCGAATTTCGCCGTTTGAGTGACGAGCATCATTTTCTTCACATCTGTATGAATTGATGCGTACGTCAAGAACTGCACATTAAGCTCGTCCATCTTGAAGCACCACATCAGAAGGTTCATTAATTGTTGCGCGCAAGCAAAGTTTGCTGCATCATAACTAGCGTATTTAAACAACCCACAATACGTCTTCAGCTTTCTTCTGCTTCAAACGTCTTCCAATGTTCCATTTTCTGTGTTAGGTTCCTTATACTGTTTTTCGGCTCGGACTTTTTACCTTTATAAAATGTGTGAGATTCACCCAAGCATTTGCCCTGGCTTTGAAATTTAACTTCAGTCTCAATGTACCATGTAATTAAAGTGATCGATTTCTTCGTATTATTCGTAAAAAAATATTATGAATGCGAACTTCGAAGCGTAAGAGGCTCTCCAATTTGTGTAAGCATAAAAAGCAGGTAGGAGGATTGATTTCTGCACAATCCTACAAACACCCCCTTAGTCTCTCGGACCAACACTCCTCCATAATTTCCTAGTCAAAATACGCAACTTCATCGGTATATGCCTCCCATACCTGATAACCCTAAAAAAGAAAAATTTACCAAGCCCCAATAATGAGATTCATGTTTAAACCCCTGAGTTGCACTACCCAGCAGCCGTGTCCACTGATGGCAGCATGAACTAGATATAAAATAATGAGTCAACGTGTCAGTAGAAACAAAGACATTCCAAATTTATTTAACAATTTTAAAAATGCAGAGACACGCGCGTAAGAATTCAATTTCCGGGATAGAACGTATACCTTGGCCTAATGAACAAATGTACTAAAACTTTATGTTTCATAGTAATAAGGTGGTGAACTCGGCCAGTTGGTTGTCGATATACATCATGGGAAAAACAGCTCAGAAAACAAGGACTACGAAGAGGAACATACACAACATGTCTTTGAGTGCGTCATTTAATAGACCGAACGCACTAAGCGTTCCACGCATACGTTACGCCGTCATAACTGAAGTTCAGAAGATGCCCGTACGAAATTTTCAGATCGGAGCGGTTTCCACTTCGGGTCCGCGCGGTTCTAAACTTGTGAGACAGTTCAGATCGCGCGAGTCCGATCTGGTACCGCGCGCTTCTGAGTATAACCAGTCGGATTCAGCGAGATGGAACGCACTGGAACCGCACGGTGATGTGTGGATCCGATCCATTCCCTTTGGTTCCACTCCCAGCCAGCGGGCGCTCACATCCGTGACTGGAGGAGGTGAAAGGGGAGGTGGGGGGGATAGTCGGGGGGAAATTTTAGCGGTCTCTCGCAGGTCAGGTGTCACGGACAGGCGCATCCGCTACGCAGGCGCTGCATGCGGGCTTTCTCCGAGCGCGCTCCTCGCTTTGTCTGCTGCAGTCGGCGGCAGCGCTCCCCGAGAGTTTAGGTTCTTCGCTCTCGTCAGACTCTCGGCCGGCACTCGCCCGGCGACGACGTTCGCGTTGCGGGCGGACGGATACTGACACGCCAATTGTTGCCCTGGATGGATACCCACTGACCTTGGCTTTCGATCTTCATATAGTATGAAGCTGGCGACCCATTGCACTTTGGCTCGGCGTCTGGATGTGCTTGGCGCTGGAGTGCTTGCTGATAATACTTGGACAACTCGGATACCGCTTGCCCGCCGGAACTGATCGATGCGCTTAACGCTGGATACTGTGCCTGTGCGTGCTGTGTGTCTTCTGTGCACCGTGTTTGGTGACGACGCCTGGATAACCGTGTGCACCTCCGGAATTCCCACTGCGCTCATCACTGGACTCTACAAAAGTATTTCGCGCGATGCCCTTAGCCGTTACAAGCGAGAAATTGTCGCGATTTCAGACCCAGGCTCTTCCGCCTGGGTCTGAAATCGCGACGATCTCGCTTGCAACGGCTAAGGGCATCGCACAATGCTTTCGTAAGTCTAGTGGTGAGCGCAGCGGGAATTCCGGCGGCGCACAACCTGGGTCTGAAATTGGGGCACCAATTTGTATCCCGTCTGGAACTGCGCGGTTCCAGGCTGGATACAAACTGGTGCCCGAATTTGGGTCCAGGTGGAACCGGCATTTTTTATTCCGCGCTGTATCTGACATTTTCGTATGGGTGTAGGCACCCGGGTGCACGAGAGCGCTCGTGCCGTACTGTGCTCTGCTCGCGCAGATTTCAGTAGGGTTACCACGAGTGCGGAAAAACTACACTTCCCACGATGCATGGCGACAGTGGTGGAGTACTTAAACTAGGTAGTGAGGTCTGTTTATTGTTCAAAACGCGGAAGCCAATAGTGAAAAATTATAATACGGAAGAGATTCGTCCAGGGTCCTGATTGGCCTATTTGAACGTCCCACTTGTTCACAAGAAGGAGTCGGCAATGACCCTTTCTGCCCTTTCGCGCCCGTTGTTTGCTGTTCGAAATGAGAAGACACCTCTCACCGAGGACGGAGGCGGCGTTACCCATTGCAAAGGTGCAGTCCGGGATGCCGGGGTATAGCACTGGGGTGCGTGTTAACCCCCCGACCCACCTCGTTCATGCCGCTTCGCGGCGACAGTCTGCGGAAGCACATTACAAAGCGACACGGCAATCGCGGCTAACGACAGATATTGGGCGGTACACCAAAGGCTAGTTTTGGCGGCGAACACAAACCCCAACACCGCGTGGTGGAGCGCTAAAAACATCGGGCCCGCGCGACAATATTTCGCGTGTAGGAACACAACGCGAAGATAATAGCGTCGCTTCCCGAAAGGGCCGTAAGTCCAAATCATTGGGGTCTATATAAGTTTAAACAACCTAGAACTTAGTCCACCTCAGCGGTTGATTTGGCTCTCAGCTGTAGATGAGAAATTTAGCCAGAGCAATAGAGCCGCTAGCTTGGGGTCATCAACGTGCATCACGCAGTGGTGATATACGACCGCACGCCGGTACGATGCTCATCCTATTAAACAAAACAGCACAAGCTGGTCCCAGAATCCCAGCTTCATGCTATGTTATTGTTCCAGCATGTCCAACTTGCCGTGCTGGGCAAACTGGGTTGTGATGGGTGAATTCTGCGTAAATGTTCGGTGATAATGCTGGGTGAATGCTGGGCAAATGCTGGGTCATGCTGGGTGAACTGGTCATGCTGGTTAATCTGGAGAAATTTCCCAAAAGTTTAACCAGTTTAAATTTATTCACAAAATAACAAAGCCTTCTTAAAAGCTAGCTCGACATCCAATATATTATTTTCTTACTCGCGGCCTGCTCACAAGAGCTCAGATGCAACACATCCTCTGCGCTGACAGAGTACTAATCGACGCACAGACAGTGGTTCTCGGTGCAAAAAAAAACAATGTTATGAAAACTAGATTGCTTATCTCTCAACAGACAAAAACTACTAGACGCACACCAAAAAGAGGCAATAAAAATAAAAATATACTACATGAACCAGAGAAGCGAACCTGAGTCCCGCCAGTAATGGGTCAAAGCGGCCTCTTGCGTTGTCGGCAGAGGCAAGGAAATCTCTGTGGCTTGGATGGCATTAACGATACTCCTTGGCACCACCGTCATTCACAAGCACACACATCTTCGAAGACATGAAATGACGCCTCAGTCGGGGCATCCGGCTTCTCCCCGGACTGAACGGACTGCCACTCGCTGTCTCCTCAAATCCCGCTTTGCTTGCTCCGCCATTCAAGTAGTCTCTAAACAACGCGCACACAGCCGTCCCTTCGAAAATCTGCCCAAGATAGTCAAACGTGTCTCAAAATCTCCGTTCCCGCCACTCTCTCTTCTCTTTTCTCGCATACGAAGGAAGCTCTCAGCACACCTGAAACGCCCGATCGGCTACCAAAAACTAGAAAACAAAGACCAGGACGTGGCCTTGCCCAGCCCACGCCGACTCTGGCATGCGCGTTCCTATCAAGACCAGCTCGACCAGCCCGAACCACATTGGGCTAGCTTTAGCACCAGCTAAACCAGCTTGGTTTTTTTGCAGTTTTTTTTAATAGGGCGTCCAGATAAAAACGGAAAGATGTGTGGATTGAACCGAGGATCCCTGGGTTCTGCAGGGCGAGATTTCGCTCTACGTGCTCCGAGATGATGTCGGCCGTAAGCCAGCAGCGCGGTGAAAAAAATACTTTTAGGTAATGATTTTGGCCGCTCTTCCGGTGGGAGCGAGCGACCAGATCGCGTTCGGAGCTAGCTTCGAACCAGGGGTAGTTTGTTTCGCACCGCCGCGGAGGGCGCTGAGCTATGAGCACCGTGGGTATGAGGTCCCTCCTCGGCGGCCACGGTTTCGGTGGCGTAGCGTGTTCGTCTTTTTCGCGGTGTGGTGGTGGTGGTGGTGGTGTGCGGTCAGTGGCTTGCCCCGTGTTTTGCTTTTGTGCTGTGTCCATCACAGGTGCCGTCATTGTGCACGAAGATGAGCCTTAACCTGAAGAACAAGAAGGAAGATAACACAGATTTACGCACACTGGCGACTTGGTGGTGTCGTGGCGGCGGTGAGGTACAACAAGAAGCGGTGAGCGAGAGAATGGGGGACCACAGCTGGGAGAAACATACGGAGCGGTCGGTTTGGTAGGGATTTCATACTTGGGCGCCATCTATCCCCGTGTGAGTGAAGCGCGCTCGGTGCACCGAACATAATGTGGTCGCAGAGTCGGACAGAAAGTCATCACCTAAATGTTTATTCCAACGTGGCCAGCAGCCAAAGCAAGCAGCTAGCCAGCAAGCACACCTCACAATGCGGAAAGCAAATATCTAGAGGCGGCGAATAGCCCGTCGCCCGAGCCAATCCCGAGCACTCGAGCTCCGTGTGCATTTGAGAGGAACGCGTTTGTTTCGGGAAAACTCTGCGCCATCTATGATGAAAAGGCTGCAAATCAATTGCGGGTAAATCTCTCCTAAAATTGCAGTATATCTAAGTGTGGGAAAAGAAAGAAGGTAACTGAATTTGAAACAAATTGCGTGGAGGTGCATTTACAATGGCGTTCCACTGGCAACTGCGAAGCGAATCGGCTCGTTTTCCTCATCAAACGCGTGTGAAATTTCTTATTGCATAACTAAGCGACCGCGTACGCAACTGCTTTGCGAAGGGGGTTCAACCACCATTGTAAATACGCCGTAAGAGACGTTATATTTCATTATCTCAATTCACTTCTAAAATTTTTTTAAAAGGATGACTTGTTTGGTAACAATACCAATTATTGCATTGCAAGGTTAAATATAGCTTCAGTGCAGTTAATAGGACATTTGCCTGCTCATGCACTTGCAATTGTTAGTAAGAAACTGGTAATAAGGTTGGCGAAAGTTAAAACGTAACTTTTTTAAAAGGAAAATATCAGCTTGAATGTCCAACTCAAAATATTTATTTAATTCATCCCAGTAAAACTATGCATACAAGCTTGGCTTAAATTGCACTCACTGGGAAATTAAAAAATCCATATCTTGGCCTATCTCCTTCACGATTCCTGATTAGATCTTTGGCTTTGGAATTGGCCCAACCTCACTGGAAAAGAGGCGACAATAAGATGGCTTTGATTTACAACGCCCCACATTTTTATTGAAAGAGCGTTGGGGATCTCGCGTCACAAAAAAGCAGGCGTCGGTGGCGTGACATAAAAATCCTGATTGATCGATAGGTTCATGACGTCACAGCCACGTGACCTTGCTCGGGAATTTCAAACAACCCACAACGCTCACGTGAAACGTGACGTCACGCGTTAGTGAAAGTCAATACGACAGCAAATGTAATTCGAATTAAAAGTCGCCGAAAGTCTCAAATGCTTTTACTTTATAAAGTAATTCATTGTCATCAAAGAAGAAATTTGAAGAATTGTAGGCCGAATTTGAACCCACGACCCTTCGGCTGCGAGCCAAAACCGCCACTGATTAGGCGATGCAGACACTTTTTTTCTTTGTTGTGATAAAGCAAACAGTCATTCACACACCTGCACGTTATTTAATAGCGTATAAGTTGCTTAGGGGTGGGTGCCAGTGCATTTAAATCCTCTTAATCACACTAAGTCATCTAGTGCCTGCAAACAATCAGGGGTTTAAAGGGCGCACGGTATACCTCGTGAATATATGCCCCTATAAATTAAATTTTGTCTTACCATATTACTATTCAACATCTGCATTCATATCTCATTATTTTCCACCACAGACTGTGGAGGCCGAGAAGCATGAAGATCGTAGAGAACTCCCCCCCCCCCGTTTTCCAGGGGCGGAAAGAAGATGCAGTGCGCTGTTAAAGGTAGATCCACTTTCCGCGTGCGCTAAAGAATGTCACAATAGGACACCGCGTCCCGACATTCAATATATACATACTCTATCGTCTCGCGTTTCCTGTAGAGGATATAAGTAACTGACCACGGTACAAAAATACTTTTTCTAAGCCATGTTTTAAAGGGCAGTACACCGCAGTACAGTTTAACGAAAAAGAGTTCACCAATGATTTTATTGGCATTTTATTCACACTTTTAGGCACATCCAGTTCTGAACATTTACTGTACAATGACGTATAAATGGATATTTTCAATGGTAGATCTATTACATTCTTATACAATCGTTTTTGTGTAATTCAACTGAGATACTCATGTAGATACTTCACGTAAATAATCTGGTACACTGGAATGTATCTGATCTCCGATGACACCACAAACTCAGGGAGTGCATACTGCAGTCTTATCTGCATAAGGGTGCGTAAAAATAAATATTTTTGATGGCGTAAAAACACAAACCTAGACAAAGGTTTTTCGTAGAAATAAATTGGCCAATCCAAGACCACCATTACTAACAGAACGGAACAAAGTGGTACGAGCAGAACGCTCCTAGCTCGAATTCCAGATGAAAACCGCAACAATTCCGTGAAGTTTCTGCACCTTGAGGCGCGGCATACACGGCACTTGCAAAGGCTACCAAAGGTTCCCCCTAAAATTAATTACAAACGGTAGCGCTCGCCAACATCGAAGAAGTCCCGACCCGTCAAGCTCTTTGTTATAACCTATACCCTCTTCGTCTCTTTACTCCATAGTTGCTTGCTGTCCCGGTAGTGCTAGGGTGGCACCTCAAGGTACTTCGTAGGTAAGGCTGTTTACTTAAAATTCAAAAAAAAAGTATCGAGTGCGGGTGCCGAATTACCGCGCCCGAGGCTACGCGTTTACCTCAGTTGATAGCAATACCCATTTTTTGAGAGAAGGAGGAAGCACCGATGATCACCTTACGAACGCTGTCTTGGTCGAAACAAAAAACAGCAACGTCTTCTGCTTAAGAAAATTCTTTTACTTCGCAAGAGTGCAACCTGAAACCATGTATGCTGCCATTGTTCATCAGTTTTAAACAAAAGGGTTATGTCCATAGCAAAAGTAAGGGAGATAGTGGACAGCCTTGCCTAGAAGATCGTACCTCTACTCTTTCAGTAACGTTCTTATTTGCAGTGATTGACATCGAACATTTTGCGTAAACCATTTAATCCCGAAATCACGGACTTTACATTAGCATGTTCAAAATTACGATAAAGAGCCTCATGCGACACACGACCGAATGCCTTCTTCAGGTCCTGCTGCAACATAGCAACTCGATCGTACGTGGAAGGCATCGCAAACTTTCAGAATTCCCCTTACTATATTTATCTTGGTAAAATAGTGTGCCCTTTGATACCACATGTCTGATGCGGTCCCAATGGCATTTTATAATACCTGGCTAACGTCTAGCCAGAACTTTTTTTACAATTCGTTGTCGACATTAGTCAGATTTATCGGCCTGTGAGAGAAAACAGACAATAGCTTTACAGAGTCATCAACCTTTGGAATGCTGCAAATAGGGCGTTTCAAAAAGGATGCCGGTGACCTATTTTCGCAATACGCTTCCAAGAGCACCTGGTACAAAGTGTCCGTTGCGTACCTCTTAAACGCTACATAAAATTCGGCCGTGAGATCATCCGGCCTGAGCTTTTTGCCCGCAGTTAGTGTGTCTATGGCATCTTTGAGGTCGCGCACGCTGATCGGAGATTCTGAACTTTCTTGAACATCCTCATCAAGTGCGGGCATGAGCGACAAAACCTCGGTGTCGAAACCGTCACCTTTTAGTACGCTGTGACCATTCAAATCATTAAATATTCAACGAAACACGCTCGATTGTTTTCTTATCGCGAGTTAACGTACTTCCATGGTGTATTTCTTTTATCTCGTTTCGCTGTGTATGGACCAACGTTACTAGAACTCTCAGTTGGGAAACTCACCGTTGAAACCTGGGCCGCTGGCGTCCACCAAGACCGAGCTAAATGCGACAACAGCGCCACTCTGTATCATTTGTCTTAACTGTAGTCACCTTGAGCTTTTAGAAAGCATGTTTTTGCGTAAAACCAACGAAAAAACTCTTTTTATAGTAACGTTTATTGGAGAATAGCACAAAACGGGGGGCGCATGTTGTTTTCTAAAATTGTTAGTTTGCAAGTTTTGCAGTACAATTAATATTGTTTTTAAACAACCGTGCCTCAGCGGGGATTTCAGGTAGCGCGTCCTGAGTTAGGCGCATATTAACCACGGTAATAATTCGCGGCGCGTCCGCTTGGGAGTTTGGGGCGGTTTCGAAGCCCCTTCCACAGTATCTGTTCTGGCCCCAAAATGGCCGATTACAACGAAAATGGAAGTGACGTGCAGTTCCTGGACTGGCCGCTGCGGGAGAAATGGCGGCGTTGAGATCGCCATTAGCTCGGTTCTCGTGGACGGATCGGTGTCACTTTTTCAGAGCAGTCTCTATGGCAGTTTCCCAACTGAGTGGTTCTAGTAACGTTGGTATAGACCAACACGCGGCTCTGTCGTCACACCTCTGCGGTGGCGCTGTTGTCGCCATGGCGCATGCGCAGAAGGTTCACCTCACGCGAATCTGGTTTCTGCGCTCGCGCAATGCTCGGCCCTGTTGTGGGCAAACGCGGGCTTGTCTGGAAACAGCATGTCGGTCTATACCTTTTCTCGTCGTTCAACGCTCGCCTCGAAGGTCTTTCGCCCATCCATAGACTGTGGAACCGCTCACGCACAGTATCCGCTTTATGTGTTTCTCAGTTGATTACTTCCAGTTGCTTATTGTTATATCTTATCTCTTGTACATACTCACCCGGCTTCGCGCTTCTTTTCGATCAAACCCAAATTCAATAAACGGCGAAGCTCTTTTTCTTTATTGGTTTTTGATAGTTACGGGTACCGTTGCTTTTAACTGCACTAATATTTACTTCCTTGAAAGGTTCCCACCTGGCACCCTGCCTTGTCGTCTCGTCCTCATAATTTTTTTTAAAATAATTATTCTAATTTAGATTTAAAAACTGCATCCGTCATGAGGCTGCTGTTCATTTTTCAAAGCCACCATTCCCATTTTGATTTTTTTAACTTTGTTAAGCTCGCACGCATTTCGCGTTCATCTCTTAAAGGCGAAGCGTAAGCGTCTTTTGTATCGTCAGCCGTCTGTAACCATGTAGTCAAAAACAGCTTAGGACATAATTTCCTTCGCGTGGTTAGCGCACACCAACGAGGTAGAGGGGCTTAGAGCGATAAACCGGGGTTCCGGTCTGCACTCGAAAGTGACCCCCATAAGGCGGCTGCCAATGTACGCAAATGTGACCACTCGTCACATGACCAAACCAAATGCGTGACGTCACAGGAAAGATGGCAGCGCCCAGGCAGCGGCTGGTCCCAGCTGGGCCGGAGCTTGTCGGATGCTTTTGTTCGTTGTCGTTCGTGTCGGCGAGTTGATTTCTGACGCGGAAGCCGTCATATGAGGCCGGTCGAAAGCGGCTTCAGAGTTCAGCGTGGTGTCTGACGTAGGTATAACGTGAACAGAAGGAGGAACGGCGTGCATTTCGCTGGTGACCGACGGGGATATTGCCACGAAAGAGACAATCGGGCCTACGTTGCTCGGACCTCGGCTTGATTCGAATACCGCAAGTAAATTTTAAGGCGACGTTTCTGTGCTCTCGTTGACCATCGGAATCTTCGAGATCTGCAGTGAAGCGTGTGCAATATATTTGGATAAACAGTTTAGTGACGGAAATTGCGTGAGTCGGGCTTGGCAGTGTGCAATCGTGGTGCCGCTTCGTTCAAATGATCGAAGGCTCACTTTGGTTGTGCGGCGCACCGGAGGGCTGCCTTCAAGTTGGTAGTTCCTGTGCCGTGCTTTAGGTGATGCTGTGCTGCTTCCTAAATTGTTCTGGCGTAGACGTGCACTTTCACGGAGCACAGCTGTTGCATTTGGTATTGATTCCGCTTGTCAGTCGCACGTTTCGTCGACACAAGTTTCATAAACACTCGGTACGTGAATTGTAAGCTGTATAGACATTTCATCGCGCGTGTTACCTACCCAGTCCACCCATTCACGCCGCTTTGCGACGACAGTCTGCAGCGGCTCATTACCAGAAAAGTGGTTCCAGATCCATTTCAGTTCAGTTCGTTCATGGCAGTCGCCAAACCCCGAAGAAGAGGACTTATTCGGACAGAATGCCTTTAAAACAATGCAGCTTTTTTAGCGCTAACGATAGACTCTCTTCTGTCAGATTTGTTATACTGTCACGGATGCTTGCTCCAGTCCTGTTTTCTATCAATATTTACTATTCTGGAAAGTTCCAGGCCATGTTTAGCTGTCATTGTATGTTCTGGTTGGAGTGCTGCTCACTTTACCCTTAGCCCTTCACTCTGTGTGGACCCAGGCGGCATAGCCGAGTTGCCCGATAACAAGACACGGGTGGCAGATTATCGCGCGTCTTAAACCCCCTGCGAGCCGTGAACCAAGTCCTATCCCGAGCCCGGCAGAAACACCGCAAGACGAGTGAGTACCACAAGGACGAACCTCGGAAATACACAGCGAAGAACCTGAAATCTGAGCCAGTCGCTGCAACCAGCAAGAGCCACCGGAATTCAGTCTCATGCCAGAAAACCGAACCTGACCAAGCCAACAATGACAAACCTGTAGCAGCAAACCGCACCCGCTCCCACCACTGTTTGCATGCCCGTCGCACCTCACACTCCGACGCCCTTTCACGCAAGGTGTATGAAGACGTCGAGGGCGGGATTGAACAATATGACCGTGTCGCCCGCCACAGTGGGTAGACGCACAACCAGCTCCTGCAGAACCTATACTTCTCAAGGAAGAAACTGCCAGGCACTGGTTTGAGAACCACGAATCCTCCTTAACGTCGTGGGAAGTTTGCAAGATCGAGCTGAAGTTCACGTTCATCAGTTCACGCACGGCCCCAACGAGCTCACGCACGGCCCCAACGAGAGCGTCACCGCCTTCGTGGAGGATGTTTTGCACCTGATAGAGCGCCCACGCCAACCCTGATGCTACAGAAGACAAGCAGCTAAAAATCCCATGTCCCTCATGTAGAGGCACAACACCTTCGGCAGCCTTGTCCGCAACCCCACGACAACAGTTGAAGGGTTCATATCACTGAGGCTTCCAACATTGAATGTACACTGCAAGCCCGAGCCGGCCAATATCAACAACTCCCCAGCGTCTCGACACTCGAGTCATCCAGCTGCAACTTCGACGCCAGCCTCCCAGGCATCTGCGACATCATCCACAACGTTGTACGGGGGAGATCAGGAAGCTACTTCCTGCCATCAGTTGCCCGGCTTTTATTTTGATTGCCAAAATTGTTTCGGAACAAGTTCGACAGGCATTTCAACTGGAGACTTATTCGAGTGAAGCGGCATCTGACAAACCGAGGGCGACTTATGCCACAAAGTCACGACGACCGCCACCGGCTACCCGTTACTATTCAATACCAATTCAACGAGACACCCCAACGCCGAAGCATTCCCGACATCAGGAAGAACCAGCGTAGGTCCGCGCTGAACAAAATACACCGAGGAAAACGGAGGTGCTGCGAATGGTCAACCGAAAACCACTCTGCTACCATTGCATGAGGCCGACCATGTCTACTGGAGACCCATACCAATGAGGCCTGCAAAGGTTCAAGCTGAACGACCCTCGACCACGTCTCGACGAGCGTCCGCAAAGCATTGAGGATTATCTTCGGCGGCCTTTGTCCCTGGCGCCCACATTACCCCGAAGCTCCTGATCCCCTTCAGCTCGATGGGAGGTAAGCACGACAAAGCAGGTTGGCGACAATGCAAGGGCAGTTGATTTGGTGTCGGCTGTCGTCCAAGGACAATACCTAATAATGGTCTGACACTAATTATCTGTGTCCACGCCACGAAGCAAACAATTTCCAACTTTGAAGAAGAATGCCGCTGAGTGACATGAAGAAATAAAATGGTTGGTTGTTTTCAAAAGTGGACACCAAGCATCACCCGACTTCACTTTGCCACACGAGACTTACACAAGTTGCAGTGGTCGCGGGATGCAGAAGAGATCACCATTACGGAATGGAAGTGAAATGGCTTGGATAGCAAACAAACATTGTTGCCAGCCATTAAATCAATAGTACAGGAAAAGGCAAAGCCATGTAAGCAATACATGCTCGAGCTTGCTGCATTGACGCAGACAACTACAAGGAAAATGTGCGGATTAGAGGCCAGCCCTGCAGCTCCAGTGCATCAGATGTCAGTGGCGGCACATGACGTATGATTACAAGATGGCATCGGTCATTAGAAGTTGCCACTCGACCAAACTGAACAGAGACGTGCCAGGAGCGTCATCCGACAACAAGGAGTACAGGTACAACAATTTAACGCCTGACACGAAACTGTCGCAGAAAGAACTCATTATGGAACCATTTGCTAAGAATCCATAATTATGTAATCAAGTGGAAATAAACACATTTGATACATTAACCAAATAAACATATTTACGCTTTTCCTTTACACCTTCAGAGTCTAGACACCAAGAAGTGTATTCACTGCACACGCTGGACCTTTTGAGGACAATCACCATCTCCGACTCCTCAGCATTAATTAATGAAACATACCAGACCGGCAGACTTGTTGCATGGGGCTGCATTCGTTGCATCTCTCCTGAACATGTGGTGCATCCGAAAACAAACTCAAGTGACGTGAAAATGTTATTTATTAATTTATTCCCACCCGTGATGTGAAAATGTTATTTATTAATTAATTCCCTCCTGAGCCTTCGTAGGCATTGCAGAGAGGATGCTTAAAACTACATATATGATAATAATATCATAGCACACTGACATTAATGAGCACAAAACCAGCCCAGTTACCTAAAATAAATATTACACTCGTAAGAAATAATTATTGCTATAACTTGTTAATTACAAAGACGAACAGACCTCTGAGCATCTAGTTTAATTATATTTGTTGATACAGATACATTGTTCTATAGCAGGACATTTTTTATACATATCACACAATAGACCATTTGCAAAACCCCATCGAGCAACACAATTGTCACCATTTTTTTAGGCGTAGAGCACACGAATGGGCGAAGTTCACGTCAGAACGCTAATGCAGCACTCGAGTCCAATAGGCGCTGAGCCGAGTTCACAGTGATGCAGACATAACATTCTTGACGAACAAATGCCCAAAGTAAGAAGGCCTTGGGTAATTAGAGTAGTAGCTGCTGTAATTCGTTCCATCACAATTTGGCAAACGCCAAAGGCAACAGTCTCGGTGAGCCAATACATATCATCAGAGTGCTCGTCTGCACAGATTTGTCACATACCTTCACTCCGTCTCTCTGATAGGCTCGAGGGGCTGTGGCGGTTGCCCTTTTCCAAATTACGGTGATACAAAGTATAGGCAGCTTACACTTTTGAAAAAAAGTCTATTGAAGAGACCGATAAGATGTGTCAACATTTTTCAACAAAACTGCTCTTCGGGGAAGGGATGAACGCAAATATGAATTATCTGTCCAGGTAATTAGAACCAGTAAATAATTGACCGACTAATACAATGCACTCGTGATGACAAAAAAAAGTATTGCTGCAATAAATCCTACGAAAAATAAAAATGTGTAGTTATAATCTATGCGTACACCAAAACGGTTCTTCTTATAGCAAGTTGAATAGCTTTGAAGCAGGTGCTCGCAACTATTTATTCATCCCCACATTCAATAAAACGTCATCCTCGCAGCTGAAAATGAGTGTGCACCTCGCACTCACAAAAAAGGACGAAGAGCGATGGAATGTAGAATCGTCGATTAGCGCAAAACGTAAAGATCGCAGGAGCTTCCTCGGTAATAGTTGGCTGTGATTTTGCAGTTACCTAGGGCTGAAACGAATTCCCCTAGGCCCTACGTCCGACGCATATATTTCGCGTCGACTCTCAGACATTCCAACGTTCAACCAAAGCTAAGAGAATGCGAAAATTGCATGCTAAAAGCACTCAAAGTTCTATCGATCCTCGAACACATCCGGGAATCCGAGCACCGGTACGGCGATACGGCCGAGGCTGTCTCACAAGCGTTAATATCCAGATTATCAAGAGCGATCTAGCGGAAAAAGGGTATAAAGTCTCATTCCTTCATGTTTTCACATTATACTTGCATCAGCGAGCACGAAAAAGCCCGAAGTCATCGGAAAGCAGCTGCACATCACGGCTACCGCGCACCCAACAAACTCGCATTTACTAGCTCTGGGCGCTGCCATCTTACCGATGACTTCACGGCTTTTGTGAGGTCACGTGACGAGTGGTCACTTTTGCGTAAAACATGGCGGAAACCGGGAGGGTGCCACTTCCGAACTTCCGGTTTATCACTCTAAGCCCCTCTACCTCGTTGGCGCACACTAACCACATGACAAATATTGTGTTTATCGGTGCACCAGCGAAACAGATTCATTTCTGTTTATGCTTAAGTTTAGTACATCAGCTGGGCATAAATATCTAGACGGCTTCTTTCCGGTTCAGAAGCCAGTCCACGTCATCCCAAATCCTTGGCACAGAAGTACCCTCCGTTTTCTTGAATAACCTTTCCTCCACTCACCTGGATTGTTCTTCCGAGAAGTGATTTCTCCAGTCTCCAACGACGCCTTTCCTCACAAACCGAACTTCCCAATCCTTCTTCATCTTTGCTACACTCGTACTTTCAATTACAGCCTTAATTTTTTTCTTCGTATTTTGCAAGCTGCTTAGCGAGTTCGTCGTCTATGAAACCAGCGACCTTGAGCACCGATCCCTTGATGTCGGCATGAATTGACTCGTACGTGAGAAACAGCATGTTAGGCTCGTCTTTCTTGGCGTACCAAAAAGAAGGTACTCAAAGTAGCTGCCGTAGTCCGTGAGACCCTCGATGAAAATTTCAAAATACTCTTCAAAAGTTCCATCTTGAAAACAGTAATCAGCCAATTCCTTTGTGTGGTGATAAAAGGACACGCAGCAGTCTTTAGGGTTCCTGGCCACGTAGATGTACTTCCTGGACGGCGAGAAGGGCGTGAAGCTGAAGGGCAGGTGAGTGAAAATGACTTGCGGTCTCTCGGACTTGAGAATGCCGTCCAGACCGTGCATTTCAAGAAAGCTCCAGCCCGCACTGATACGCCTGCCAACTCGGAAGCACGCTTTTACGATTTCTAACAGTCAGTGTGTGCCGCACTTGGGGAAGGTGACCAGGATGATGTCGATTTTTTCTGGTTGGTTGCGAAGACCGCTCCGGTAGATCTCTTCGGAGCAGAAGCCCCGCAAGCGGAAGCCATCAATGATTTGACTGGCGGGTCGGTCTCTCACCTTCATCCTCTGGGACAGAAAGCAGAAAACGTTGTACTTTCAGTCCAAGGCTCCTCTCAGAAGGGCACGTCAAAGTTCCTCGGATATAACTCGTTTAAATATTTGCGAATCAACTTGCGATGTTGGGCCCATGAGCCTGCACTGGCTCTTGAATCCTTTAAACTAGATAATTATGAAGGTCATTAAAGTGCCCCTTTGACAGAGATACAATCCACTATCTACATTCATTGTCACCGCACAGGAATGGAAAGGGGGCAAATGAACAGCCGTATCATGTTGAATGCTGACGCTGAACGTGTGGCCAGTCAGTGAACCATGTTTTGCTCAGATGACGCTAGATGTACGCTATCATTCCGTGATAGATTAAACGAATGCGAAAAATGCAGAAAAATCTTACAGATCATAAAATATTGATAAAAAAATCCTCCAGCTACCATTTATTTTTTAGGAAAAAAGAGAAGAAAATTGAAACCCGTTTACAACTCCGTGTAACGCCGGATTGGAGCGCAGCTCTTGAGGAGGAGGATGGAAGGTATACTGAGGGATAGGTGACTCCCTGAGGTCACGTGGCTTCAGGGGGGGAGGGTCAGTTGACTTTAAGGGAGGGGGTCACGTGACCCTAGGCGGGGGTCACGTGATTTCAGGGGGTCAACATGAGGGCACCTCTCATAACCCTCGTGACCCTCGCGAGGGTAACCCTCGTGAAAGTAACCCTCGTGACCTTCGTGAGGGTTACCCTTTTGAGGGAAACTAACCCTCGAAACCCTCGTGAGGGTAACGCTCGTGACCCTCGTGAGGGTAACGCTCGTGACCCTCGTGAGGGTAACCCTCGTGATCCTCGTGAAGGTAACCCTCGTGAGAATAACCCTGGTAATTATAGGAAACTTCCCATAATGCAACACGGCGGTTACGCCAACGGCGACGCCGCTCAAGCCGGAAACGGGCGCCTAAGAGCTGCACTCTAAAAACGTTGTATATATTGATGGCACTCGTGAGCATGCATGTTTTAAATGGAATTTCGTAGACAATTTACGAGCATTATGTAATCACGTCATCCGTAAATAGTGAGGAAGCATGTTCGCATGTTCTGAATGTTTTGTTATTTTCCGCTGATTTTTCTAGGTAGAGAAAAGGAAACTCCCGTCAATTCATTATTTCCATTCCAAAAAAGAGGTATACCCTTTTTTATGCCGGGAGTAATTCAGAGACGCTCCTGCATGGACTGGGGAGAAGAAGACGGCGAGAGGAAATGTGGGGAAGGAAACTGGGAACCAGTTTCCTTCCCGGCAGGAGATGCTCTGTAGATCGGCCGTTACCTGCACACTAAGCCCCAAAAGTTTATTTATATTAGTTTATATTTTTAATGAGGCAATCATACTTAAGTAATACCCTTGTTACACTTGCGATCTTTAATATCATGAAGCTAACAATCGTAGGCTTCTCGCAACTGTCATTGAGCTGAACTAAGTTGTTCAGTGTCACACGGTACAGAGGCCTAACCACCCTAGCTGAGATGCGCGTCAAGGGACACAGTTGAAACCGAAACAAAACTAAAACTGATGTCACATTATTTTCCTTAAATAGCGATGCAAAAAATATGTTCATACTTTTCAATCATTATATTTGCTTTAAATAAAATAAAATAGACATCTTTTTTAAGAGTAAAGAAATAACAATCAGAAAGGTTCACACAAAATCTAGCAAAAGATATACAATGAAATTCTTAACAGCACTGAAAGTGTAATGGTTGCTGTAGACTAGCTTTTGCGACGTACCATGATCGTTTCTAGTGGCAGCTCTGGGACCGAATCATACCTCTGCCAACAATATTTGCTACTTCGATACTTTCTACATACCTTCCCTAATCTTCTGCAATAGTAAATGCTTCTCTGGCGCTGGCCATGGGCGTCAATGCACCGGAAACCGCCATCTTTACCTGTATTTGGGAGAACTCCAGTCAGTTATATTCCGGTTTACCTAATGTCGTACGCCAGCGAATGCTAGAAGCGCGAGCTCAAAGCGTTAGCAGCTGCCCTGACTGCACGAGAGCTTCTGACGCCGAGATCTGCCCCGCAACAAGGAGCTCGCGGTTGTTGTCTTTCGCGCAGTACATTATAAGGTAAAATAGACTATAACTGAGGTAGGCCAGCTCAGTTGAACTCGATGATCGTTAGCGGCTTAACGACAGTTGGCGTCGCCGTGTAAAGGGCCGCCCACACTAGCGAGAAAACGCGCGCGGCGCGCCGATCGCGTTGAAACCGCGTTCCGCAAAATCGGTTGAGCGCGTGAAATCACGCGTTCGCTCGAATGCTTCAAGAGTGCGCGAGGCCTCCTTTGCTGTCACGTGACATTCGCCACTATCGGCGTGCCACGCGTGTTTTCTCGCTAGTGTGGGCGGCCCTTGACTCAGGCTGACTGCAATTAATACTATTGTTACACGGGCACACATAACTGCAGTAACGATAAGCCACAGTAACCTTACAATACCTGCGTGACACCATTCTGCGGCTATACAGTGAAAGCTATGGGCGCACGTGCGCTTGAGCATCTTGAGTACCTATCAGAGCAGTCCACGCGCACTCTTCCATTCTTTTAAAATAGCTTCCCGAGAGTATAATGCGGTAACTGTAGCGGCGCGTAAGAGCAGTTTAAGGTGAGTTAACTGCGGTTATGGGTGCAAGTGTAACACCGGTATAAGTCAACTGTCGTTGCCTTAATGACAGTCAAGAGCGCTAGTGTAACTAGGGTATAACACCCTAGCAGCCGTTCAAAATTGATGACTTTGTTTTATTTATTCTTACTTCACTATGTTTCCCACTTGGTGTGCAACGCTGTCAAAGCTGCTGGCGCGAGCATGGACCTTGATCTCGCAGATCATTTGCACGCGTCCTCGCGCATGCAAAACCATAAATGAAGCCACGTGCTCGCGCAAGTAGCTTTGCCAGCTTTGAATTCATGGGGAGAAGCTCGCTAGGGGAGCTTTTGTTTTCCTCACAATGGACAGCGCACGTGCTACCCACCCGGGTCTTTTATTTTATAGTGCATAAAAGCCTGGCATTGCACGTGCTTGCACCGGCTGAGGAAGTTGAAGTATCCTGACCCTGGGTAGTGGTAAGATGCCCTAACTTGTGACCGCGAGTACTAAGTATGATACGAAGTATACTCCCATATTGCGTGTCCCGCCTTTCTCTTCTTAATCGAATCTTTTTTCACAACAAGCATGTCGAAGTATATTTGCTATCGCCTGGGGGGATCGGTGGCCAGAGGGCTAGCGCACACAATTTCTGAGCACGTGGAGCCAAAGCTCGCGCTGCAGAACCCATGGATCCTGTTCTCAACCCCCCCCCCCTTCCCCCGCCCATTTCGATCCGGATGAGCATCATATTGGCGTGCATCACTACTGCATCGTGCCCGTTAAAGATCCCCGGCCATGTGTCATACTACACTGGCTAAATTGCTCATCTACAGTGGGTAACAAGGTCGCCGTGTTCTGGCAGACTAACTTCCTGTTTCATAAACAACTAACGATTCATTTTTTTTTTGCTATCAGTTGCTTGACAATTTTGTGAAATTTCATCGTCCACAGACATGCTGACAATCTTTTCTGCGGACACGCACCAAAGAACGTTCGAAGCTTGTTTACTTCACACATAGCTTCCTACGCAGATTGTCTGCATCATGGGTTGTTTGCTTGATACAAGATCGAGGCATATCTGCTATCATACCTCGAACGGGACTGCAGATAGTTCCTGTAAGGTGACAGGGCCGTCCTACGAGGAAGAAACATCCCTCAGTGTATGCAGACATTTTAAAGTACTGTATTATAAGTTTTCCCGCCGCGTTATGCCCACCCAAATGGATAAACGAATGGAACTTCTCCGAGACGCGTTCTGCGCATGCGCGAGCGCCCGATGCCAAGCGGCGGAAGTCGGTACGAAAAATCGAGGAAATTCGGAAGGAGGCTGTGGATCAGCGAGTAGACCACGTAATTGCAACATATTTTTAATTGTGTTACACAAAAAAGAAAGTGGACGGAAAGAAAAACACGACGTTTGGGTGGTCGCCACGGATGCCCCTCTCCGTCCGACCCGGTCCATCCGTCTGCCTTCGACGTCGGGAGCCGGAGCCTCAGAGAGCGTCCGGCAACACCGGCGTCAGCCGGTCGCCCGTCAGCCAGACCTGCCCCAGTTCGTCGTGTCACGGGGTCTGCCCGGGTCCCTCCCTCTCTTTCTTTGAAACGTATTTTATTTTGATCCACACGCCTCCTTCCAGAGCGTCCCTTTTTATAACCTCAGCTACGGTCGACCATGCGCACCAACACCGCATATCCACGTGGGACACCACGTGATCCCGGAAGCCACTCCTCCGGGTGACGCCCAGGCCGCTGTTTTTTAGCTGAAGGCCCCGATTAAAGTCGCGGTGGGCACGCGACGCAGCTCAGAGAGCGAAGAAACTGGTAGCATAGCTTCCATTATCGATTGGTAGCGCAGGTAGGTCACTTCCTCGATTTTTAGTTCGTGCAGCCACCGCCTGGTGCCGTCCGTATTTGTAAAAGGTCCATTGCGTTCAATGAGCAATACAACACGAGTCCTTCTACTCACCAAAGCACGTGGGAAACTCCCTCAACACGGAGGACAGGCTCCACTTGCTTGCGTGTAAGCCTCGATCCTTACCTACTTCTGCCGTCTACACGACAGTTGAGGGTGGCGAAACAGCGGGCCGTTTCATGGGGGAAAAACGGTACCAGTACAACCACCAAGCTGCCAGTACACGAAATCTCATTTCGCAATTCGTGCCGCTGTGCCTGCTCACGTGACCCTGAAATACGGTGAAATGTAATGCGAGTTGTACCATTTGGCATTAAATGATCGCCGAATCAGCGCACTATACAGACTACGAGCGGCGCGCGGACATCTCGCTGCGCCAGGACTGACGCGGGCTAATTTTTTTTTATCCGATAATGTCAGTTCATAAAAATGCCATAAATTTTTTCGTGTGCATACCACAGCTAAACGTAAAATTTAATGTCACTTTTACAGGCTGAAGTTTCATGATCGGCCAAGCACTGTTCCAGATATACCATACAGGTGCTTGTATCACTTAGTTAGCTATTCCTCTGGCAGGGGTGAATGGAGGGATGGATGCTAACGCCTGTCACTTTATATAGGGCGATAGCTTGATCTTCTTGCCTAGAAACTAAAAAGCAAAAATGGGACTCCTTCTTTCGCCCTTCTTAGCCATTTCGCTCCCCCTCTGCAGTTTTGTACCCATCACTAGGTGCACTGGGATATCATCAACTTGGCCTTTGGCAATCGTACATAAAAATCACCTTCGTCTCTTTTCCTCGGCGAGGGAGTCGCCAATTTTACTATGGTCAAACGCAGTCGGTGTTACACTAACACAAGGCTGACTGGAAGAGAGGGTTGAAATTTTGAGCCGGAGTCACGCGTTAGGGAGTCTCAATTTTCATCTGTCCCGCCTGTCCACAGTGGTGTTGGTTATGCGTCATTCCATTTTCACTAGATAATTTCGACAAGTCTTCTAATCCCTGTTCGTTATTAACAAGCGCTTATTATTCATTATTTCATTCCTGTCTGCGAACTCCAGAACTCCGGCAAAAATTCGTCTTCCCCTCGGGTTGGGGAGGGGGGGGGGGTCGGAGCAATCTTTGTGCTTCCCAACGCCACATGCCTAATGTACCATCTTCACTTTGGCATATGTCCCACGCTTATGCAGTTTTTCGATATAAAATCACCTATCATCCGAGAACGTGCTAAATTCAGCATATATGTCTTTTAAGAACAACCGATTTAAGTTCTACGGAGTCCTGAACGTAATCCAGAAGTAGCAGCTCCCAATTTATCGAAACTTTTATGGCAGTAATTGTTTTATTTATCATGCGGGATACACCTAGTCACAATTTGAACCGAAAACAGCTCCAGAAGTGAAATTCGGTGTGTGACAAATCTGTGTTTTCGAGATGGCAATTGAAGAAAAGATAGTTGCAACCGTAAGCGGCTTAGTCGTAAAAACGTTTCAGGCCAAACCGTGAATACCCAACCTCGAGATAAACCAGTGCCCCTTTGTAATTAGTGTGGTCTGTCGCACACAGCTCAACGTGATTGAGTCACAAAAAGTTAGCCGTTTACATCCACGGGGTCTCACAAACGTTTAAGCGACACATTGCATGGCCCTAATCAGGTTCAAATATGTATATCCGCCAGTGATTAAAAACGTATCTTGCCCACTTCCGAAACACATTTATGCTTGGTGTGCGAGAGCATGCGAGATATTTATTCCGTCGGTCTAAACGCATCGTCAGCTTGATTATTTGCCGAGTTTCCTCCATTATTCAAGAGATTGGCTCTTAAAGTGTATTGCGGGAAGGTTGACGCTCCAGATTTCTTTGACTGCGCCATAAAATTGTTCAAAACGCAGAAGCCAACAGTGAAAAATTATAAAACACGACTGTTTGGGTAACACACGTTTATCTACTCGCAGATGAGAAGGAATTGAAATAGAGCGATTCACAGCTCTCTATAAACCAGACCTTTTGGCACGACCGGCCCAAGCTGTGATGTCATTGCTGTTCTTTAAGCTCACAAACGAATCTCTTATTACACGTGTTCGAGTCTGCTCAATATTTTTATTTTTGTGAGCTGACTTGCAGGTTAATATTATCAGAGGAGAAGAGATACAGTCGCAATAGTCATACGAATCACTTCACCGCAGCGTCGGTCGTCTTATGAAACCTTAGAGTTCACATAATAAATGTAGTGAAAAAGGTCAACGATCTTGCCATGCATTTCAGACGCTTCGGAAAGGTGGGGGTCTTAGACATGGAATCGTCGCGTACCCATCCAAACACAAGGTAAACATAGGGGAACCGGAAATGTTTTTCTCCCCCTGTCATGGCTTCCTGAGGTGTCGCGAACATCCTGTATTAAAATATATAAACTTGACAAGCACTCGAGCAACTAAAACTTGTTGCGGTAATACGAGCCCGCCGAACATCTCATCTACCTATTGTCAACGCTTTTCTTTCGCTATTTTCCTCGTAATTTCACTCGGGGACCATCGATGTCCGCGCCTTTCAATCCGCGCGTTCTAATTCTGTATTTTGCACCCCAGCATGAAGATGGAACGGTGAAGGCCCTAATATCTTTGCGCAAAACAAAGTAAGCAGCGTGGCATTTGCTGGTTTATCGTAACTATGACCGAATGAGCGGCACCCTCTTTAGAATTCAGGATTACTCGAGGTGAGATGCGTACTTCTTAACTGAAAGAAGTGCCAAGTTTGATTATTTTGCGACAAAAAAGAAAGAACATTTTTTTTAAGGTTTTAGAGACTTTGATTTGTTAGAGTTGAGCACGACTTCCAAACCGGTATCTTTAATATCTTTAACATGCATCAAGCAGTAGCTATTTCTCGAAGCGAAGGCTTGGGAATATTCATGGTTATATTCGAACCAGCAGGAGTATTTTTTAGCGCCATTTATTGAGCATTCGGTGCAGAAAATTATGTCGACGTGAAATACGTTGCAAAAGTGGCGTCGCGCGATAAGGCCACGTGTCTCGTACGCTTTCGCTTCAAAAGGCTACGACTACACACTCCTGGTTTAGACTCTCCACATAGCGAAATGGGGTTGCGTTCACTGACAGCTTGTGGGGTTATACTGTTATGGCAGCGACTTTCATCCACGAAACGTCCTGCTGTTTCACCGCCCTCGACGGGTGTGCAGTCGGCGGACGTAGCTAATAATCGTGGATCCCGCGGCAAGCAGGTGGGGCTTGGAAACCGTGATGAGGTGGTTGCCCACGCGCTTATGTGAATAGCAGTGTTGTACGGAACGGCGTTCCAAGGAACGGCGTTCCTGGAACGCGTTCCTTTTAGGAGGAACGA
Source organism: Ixodes ricinus (assembly GCA_037355805.1). Classification (NCBI taxonomy): domain Eukaryota; kingdom Metazoa; phylum Arthropoda; class Arachnida; order Ixodida; family Ixodidae; genus Ixodes; species Ixodes ricinus. The sequence goes on from JAZHYW010011958.1 coordinate 35,107, forward strand.
AGGAACGCCGCCGTTCCATTTTGCATCTGGTGGAACTGGAACGGGAACGCGTTACATTTTTACTGGAACGGAAAGAGTAACGGCGTTCCTTTTCTTCGTCCAGTGGGGTAATTTTTATTTTATTTATAACAGGGAAATTTTGAAAGTACAAAAACAATATCTTTACGAAATGCAGGACCTCGTTAACTTTTTGGCTACTAATCTTATGGATTATTGTTTGTGGTCCTCGCTTGCTAACAGTTTCGGGTGCATGAGAGCTGGTGGACATTGATTCTTTTTTGAGTGCCCGAAACTGCGATACAAAAAGCAAAACTTTTAGTCGTAGGAAAAGACAAAGAAAGAGGGTCGTTTCAAACTCAGCTACTTTTTTTGGTTCCACGAATCCTCATACACCCAGAAATCTAAGGCCGACTACAGCCATTTCTGAACTTCCATAACGAGACCTACAGTTACAACAAAATCACAGGTTGCCAGACATCGAACGCATCCTTGTATCCCGAACATTGGTCACTTAAAAGATACGCAAAAAATAACATTTATTCCTTCTCTTGTCCCCACCTTCAAACTGAACAACAAATCCAACCTTCACAAAGAAGTATTTGTAGTTTTCAAGGCTGACCTTCCAAAAGCCCTACCTCCTCCTTCACTTGCTCGTCTTGCGGACAGCAACATCGAGAAGCAACTGTTGTTAAGTTCGAGCAGGGAACTTCGGTAAATTGAAACGTGTGAGGCAGTTGTAAAACGCTCGTGCAATGCGGGGTAAAAGTACATTCGGCTCATCTGAATCGTCAACCACAAACATGAATATGGTTAAAAGCTGAGATTTTTTACTTGAATATATCAACAAATGAAACCCTGCTTCCGCTTGTTTTCTTCTTCTGGTGCCCTTCCATCATGACATACAAACTGGTATGTTGCGTATTGATGGGACAGATAAAAAAGAAAAAAAATCTCTGCTTGATTTAACTAAATATTGTAATTAGCAAAATACAAATGTAACGTATATGTAACGATACGTTCCATTTTTCCACTGTAACGGGAACGAGTTCCTTTTTCACAGATGGAACTTGTAACGGGAACGCGTTCCAAAAATCACAAGGAACGAGGAACGAGCTTTCGTTCCTTTTCTTGAGGAACGTGTACAACACTGGTGAATAGGCAGGTTCCGGTTGAATTGTTCATTGAACGCTCTCTTTTTATCCATTTGGGCTGGGGTGAAGTGGCGCTCCCACTGCTTATGCTTCGATAAAAAAAAAACAGTGTGCAGACACTGTCAATGGCGTGGTCCTTCCTTGCATAAACGTCCTGTCACATTGGTCATACAAAGAAGTGGTGGGCATCTTCGAGGCAGGTATGAAGTAAGCATGAAACATACTTGAACACTGCCCGCAGCTAATGATGTCATCATGTCTGTAACAACATCGTGTTTTTTGTATCATGTATATAAGCAGTTTGACTTCGGCGTAAACCTACACTGAAATAAAAATAAATATATGTATTTTGAAAGGGCTCAAACGGGACACGTACGTTTTGATCTAAAAATTAATCGCAAAAATACACACTCTTTTTTGCGCTATATTCATGAGGGAAGGCGCACATTAGGTGTAACGCACCACACGCTTCGGCAACGTGGGTTGCACTGACCTCACAACGAATACTTTTGACCACCATGTAAGAGGAGGAGAGGGAAGCTGATTTTGTAAGAATTTTAAGTGACGGGTTAATCATCGATAATCTTCTGGGAGGAGAATAGCGACGTATGTGCAAATCCGGGAGGCACAAATAGGATCCTGATAAGAAGGGAGCTCCTTCTTGCACTCTTCTCTCATGGTCATTGAAGCGCTCTTTTAATGATGTCACGTGCAACCCATATATACTGGATTGCCTCGGCCGCTCGACTGAACGCGTTTTCAAGCATAATGTTTCCCTGTCGCGACGTCCGGTAGTCTGCCGTCTGACACTGTCTGCTTGTTGGTGCGGGTAGACGCGCCTCAGCCATGGAGTTAGGAAGAAGAGGAGAAAGGCTCAAGACAGCCAATCGAGTGAATCCCAAGGGAAGCCGGAATTAGAGGTCGCGGGCGATGGGAACAACCCGCAGTGTCCCCAAGACCGTCCAATTGACCCAAGATAGCCGGCCTTGAGGTCCGAGCATTGGCCGTGGGAAATTAGCAAGACAAAGGAAAGATGCAAGCTGTATTGGAAAAAAATCATCTTTGACCAACGAAAAAGACGGAGCCAATCATCATTAACAGGAAGGGCGTCGTAGGAGATCTGAAATACAACTTCTCAGAGGAGCAGTCTCGGAGATTGAAGGCCACGTTCTTACGTGAAATTGAAAGGACGACAGCAGTCTTGTACGCGTTACTGGAAATAGTAACCGATTACAATTACAGCTACTTCCTAGGAAAAAATTAACGCATTACAGTAATCAGCTAATGCATCAAAAAGTATTTGAAAAATTACCAGAAAGTAAATTGATTATTCCTCACGGTCATTTTTTAACTTCTTATTACGAAATCAAGAATGCCTATACTTATATGTTTAAAGTGGTTACTTTTGAACAAATAATTAGGAACTACGTAAAGACTACTGAAGATGTTCCATTTTTAAACTCCTTTGAGAGCACGTTATCTTCTTCGTGGACAGGTAGAGAACAAAATAAGTTCTTGTTGATAGAATTCGTCACTTCCTTTAGCAATAGAGATAGATATATAAAAATAGTAAGTGAAAAAGAGAGAGGAAGAGACGGATAAATGAACAGCCACATGCTACACTAGTAAAAATCATGATCTAGTAAAAAAAATCTTAGGTAATATAACCTTCAGTTCTTAGTACGTTCTATACATGCACACGCTTGCGAACTCTTTCGAGTTGAAGGGGGCTGGGGGGGGGGGCGATTCTTTGATGTGACTAGATGAGGTCAATGTGCAGAACACAGTCGCCTATGCCGCGGCAAAACAGGATCGTAAAAATCTGCACAGAGGAAACGAGGCACTCTCAACAAGCTCCACAGAAAAAATGTCGCTGGGCGCTTTGACATCCTAATCTTTCAGGTATCTCGTTATCTTTTTTTCTAGTTTTTTTTAGAGGGCAAAAAACTGTTCAAGGTCGGAGCAACATAGACGAGTGGTGCACAGGACGACATAGCAATTCTTCACGTAAAATAACGCAACTGAATTATTTTAGGTATTTCAGAAACATATATTTGATTACGGGTAATTGATTACACAATAATTTTAATTGAGTGGCAGCGAACTTTACTGCAGAAAGGTGTAATTCTAGCATTAAAAGTTGCAATAAATTATAAGTGATTACAAGTAATCTGCGACTTGTTACTCGTTAGGTACAGATATGGACGATAATGCCGAAATCTGTGAGGATATTGACTGCCTTCTTGAATAAACTAAGCGAAGTGGAGATTGCTCAGTGGTAATCCACGATGCAAGAGATGCTTTACCTTACGGTCGTCGTCATAAAGAAAGTACCCGACGGGAATTCGTTTTGAGATGTTTATTTCGATGCATCAAAATAATTTCTTTATTTAGTCACCGTTGAAAAGTCATTCTTCATAATTTTTGTTTTAGAAATACGCTGAGACGCCTAACGTTGCATCAAGTTTTCGTTTTTCTTTTACTTTTTTATAATTCACTATTATAGATAACTGTGAACAGCTGCAGTCCATTTTTTTATAATAAACCAATATAGAAATTTTCTAGTGGAACAATCACTTTATGCTAAGGTTGCCTGGAAGGCGTCACTGAGTAGTCCGTGCAACGCGTCCAAAAGAAGCGGTCAATTGGTTTCCGCCCGGTGACATATCATTGAAGTGACGTGCTGTTGCCGGCCGCGAATTTGGTGACGTCACAGCAGTGGAGGGGGATGTGGCATTATGTGGCAGACGCCTGTTCTGTTCCAAGTCGTGCATTCCCGTCTGACAGTCCATAGAAGCTTCGGCTGCCAGAAGTTGGGACACTGCGATGACAGCGACGCTCGCGTTCGCTCGTGCTTTTCGCCTGCATTCCTAAGAGCAACCGCCAGGATCGTGATATCCAACAGCATTACACTCCGGCTTCTGTGACGTCATTTGTTTGTTCTTCGGGATAACTTTTGAAGGGGCGGGGGGTTGAGATAGGAATATAGACACAGCGGTCGGAGATGCACTCCAGGCACCATGCTTATGTTAAGGTGGGAATATTTACAGTATTTTAAAACATTTCAAAATATTGTAATATAATAAAGTACTGCACCACAGTGTTTTTCGCTTAGTTCATGCAATACCCACTCAGTGCGGAAAATGTAAAAAAAGTGGTCCGGCCTAATTGGTACGCTTACACGGATTTAAGTGGAATGTACGGTGGAACGGCACCTAACTTTGCCTCTATTTCGTCTAGAGATTTTTTTTTTAATTTTATTGCTACATGGACACTACTTTAGCCCCTGGGTTCTTCTCTCTACCTAGATGAAGCCGAGATTTACTACACTTGTTTTCACCTCAAGCACCACAATAAAAATAAATTCTTGCTACCTCAAAGCGCTCAAAATTTTACAACACGAAAAAGAATACAATAAACATTCTAGGGAGGGCGTTGTAGAAGATTGGAAGCATTACACCTTAGAGGAACATTATCACCTTATGTAGTGAACTAAGATACTTAGACGTGCTTGAAGGATCTGTTAGTTCTTTTTTTACGTACACCATTTATATATGTGAAGAATCATTTTTCTTTTTATCTTCATGGCAACCGATATTTGTAAGAACTACTTTGCACAGTGAAAGAACTATGTTCAAACCTTGGTTTTGTCTTCAGGTGACGCTATGGCGTTTTCAACGTCAAGGGAAGTCACGTGACATAACGACGTGACACTTTGACGCCACATAATTTGTTGAGAAGTAGCACAATATTTTAGGAGTATGGTAGAGAAGCCTTTAATCTACCATTTTAGCGCGCAGGAAGTAATTAATGTTACTAAGTAACTAAACGCAGTTTGTATTGTCACACATTCTCCATCCAATCTTTCGGATCCCAGAGCATGGCGTGTTTCACATGTCCGCACTTCTGCACGAAGGCGTCTTCAATCTTGCGAGAGTTCTCTGCGCTGAAGTGGTTCCTCCAGTCTCCAACGACGCCTTTGCGGACCATAACACTGGGCGGAGGTGGGGCCCTATCCAGGGAAGAGTCCTTCTGTGCCGTCCATCTTTCTGGAGGCTTGCCACCCAAAGCCTTCTTGTAGTGTACGTTGAGGTACTCCTTCATTGCTTCCAGACTGCTCATGTCAACGACTCTCTTAAACTTGTTCGAAGCCGGATTTAGAAGTTCGGGGTCGTCTATGCCCAAGAACTGGGCGATTTGCAGCACTGACCCAGCGTGATCCCTCGTGATGCCCTCGTAGGTGAGGCACAAGACGTTGTCAGCGTGGGAATTAGGGTACCAGGAATTCAGATGGCTGAAATAATCTCCGAACGTCGTTTCACCGTTTATAAATTTCTGAACGTACTCGTCGAAATCAGCATTTTCGAAATTGTAGATTTTGGTTTCTCTCGTGTGATGATAGTAAGATGTGCAACAGTCTTTGGGGTTCCTGACGACGTAAATATACTTCGCACAAGTATGCTGGGGCAGCAGTTGGTACTCGAGGTGGGATGCGATGATCCTGGGGCGAGGAAGGGAAGCGATGACATCTTTGCCGACCATTTCAAGGAAGGAAGTTGAAAGGCCATAATCGCTCTCCTGGGATGAGGTCCTGCCAAGCAGGAGCTGAACGATGCACTTGATCCAGTTGGTTCCGCACTTTGGGAAGGTGTCGATAAAAATGTCTCCTTCCGAAGGCTCGTACTTCAGGCAGGATCTAAAGTTTTCTGGATTGAATCCCAGTGGAAGCTTAATACCGTCCACAACTTGGAAAAGCGGCTTTGTAGTCTCCATTGTAATGCTGACTTGGTGTACCGGGAAGAAACTGAAATGAGGAGGCTATTAAAGCAGAGTGAACCTTCTAATTTGTGTACTGTGTAAAGGTCGACATGAAGAAAGGCCTGTCTTAAATATATACATGTATATACATATATATATATATATATATATATATATATATATACATAAATGGGTGGTTTTCATCTCAAATCGTGCAGGCAAAAAGGGTCGAATTATTTATTTCGCTGAAAAAAATATATGTTGTGGCGTCGTCTCTACAAACGCAGTAGCCACAAACCGCAAGTTTTTCGGATCTGTTGTTCTCGACTTACGAATTTTAAAAGAGGCCGCGGCGGAAGGCAGTGTTTTTCACATCCGTCGTGGGTCGGATGTTTCGCTCGATCTCCCGTCGTGGATTTTAAGTCCACATTATATTTACATATTTCAAGCACTCTGTGGGCACAAGTAAAACGCTCTAATACCATAAAATAATTTTAGGCATTTTGATTTTTTTTCTGTAAAAATGTCAAATACGCCCCCTCGGTCAATTGTTGACAAACTTTGACAATTAAATACTGGCGATCTACTTGGATAACATCAATATTTTTTATGTCAATGTAGAGCCCGTAACACGCTCTTTATAGTTATTATAAAATGATTTAGCTGTATTAAATATCCTTTGAGGGACGTTTACGTTAATGTTATGTGAAAACTAAAAAAGTACCAATATTAAAATCGATTTTCTCAAAAAACTTATTATTTATTTATTTTTTATTTTTTGCTAAAATGTAGACATGATAGTTGTATACTTGAAAAGCAAGTCTAGAAAGTGTGTATTTTGTTTGTATGTTCTATATTTAAGCATCAATATCGTACAAAAACGTGTTTTTACGGCTTGAAACGGACTTGCGAATTGCGCGTTTTCACAAACTTGGAAATATTTTTGCATTTTTTTAAAGCTCCCACATAAAAATGAAATATAGTAGTTCCACCCTGTTTTATTTATTGATCATTTAAACTTTATTATAGGCGGCAAGCTACATTGGAGCAGTTCAAAAGATAAAGCAACACTTCTTAACAGACCAGCAGGCGTCGTAAATGTTTAATGTATAGAAATCGGCAGACGTCGTATTGGTTCGGGGCCTTCATTGGCCTATATGAACGTCCCGCCCTTTCGGAACCAGCAGATGACCACGACCTTTCGCGCTCGTTGTGTTAGATAGGACGGCCCGTGACAGTAAAGCGAGCAGCGCACCTGTGTCACGAGGAGTGAAATGGTACGAATGTGTCGTTGACGCGGCGAACTGTGACGGCCACGCAGGAGGAGTCAGTCAGTCAGAGTATTGCACGAAGGGAAAGCAAAGTAACTGTTGCCTGGGAGGATGAGAACACCACGGCCTTAGAATATCGACGGTCAACAACAGTTCTGCCTGCCAAAACAACGCCGCGTGCGAGCTAAAACCAGCGTCGCGGGCACGCACACGAAGATGGGCCGGTATCGTTAGGGGTGTGAGAAAATTTTGAAACCAGCCATCCGTGCACGCGTGAAACGATACCGCGTATTTGCCCAAGCTTGGAACGCCCTATCCTAGAAATGGCCGTGCTTTGCAAAGTGGTTGTCCTGTGCTTGTCCTCCGTGTTTTATTAATTCAATTTTATGTACTCTATCTCCCTCCGCGGATATCCGATAGCACCAAAGGATTATCTGTTTTGGAAACAGCAAAGCCCGGAGACTAGCATCAAAAACGAGCGTGTTGGTAAATATACTTGTGTATATTCTGCCCGGAGACTTGTTGGGTCAGAAGTCAGCCTCCTTGTCAACTATAACCGTTTGTGAAAAGTGGTCTTCTCCCGAGATGAAAAGTTAGTGCCGGCTGACGTGTTCTTTTGAAAAAGAGAAGGGGAAAGAGAAAGTTTGAGTAACTGCATGCAGTAACTACCTCGAAAGCTCCTCTCCCGATACGAAGCTCGAGGGCATGTTACGTCTCGGCCAGGATTGTAAAGTACCTAGGTACAAGTAACTGTAAATCGGTATCTAGGTACTTTTGTTGTACCTGAGGTACAAACCTAGGTACTTTCATTTCTCAGTATCTGTATCTGTATCTTAGGTACATTTTCCAGTAACTTGTAACTAAGTGAAGTTACTTTTTACAGGTACTTTTCTATTCACTTCGTCAAAATCGTAGAAAATACAATATAACATATAACTGAAAATAAATTATAATTACAGTCGTAAAGCAATTTAACATCACGTAGTGTTTCCACGCAATAAATCGAACTCAAATTTTGCACTTTACAAAACTGAAAATGTTTGTGAAGAAAAAAAAAACTGGGAGGACGATTAACCTTCGCCTTTAAGAGTTGAACGCGATAGGGTTATCGGGCCCCGTTCGCATGGCCTTCTCAATCGCTTCTCATGCTCTTGAGTCACACAACGACCTAGTTCTTATGATACAACACTCCCGGCGCGATCGAGGAGCTTTTGCCAGTGCTTTGATGCCATTTTACCCCGCAAGGTTTATTTATGTGTTTGCTCGGCACGCGCTAACAACACTCGATGCGATAATGCCTTTACCCTGACACAGACAGACATCGAGGCACTCTAATGACGGCAGGATCGCAGTGCCATTCCCAAGCCCTCCGTTGCCTAGTCGGTAGCATGTCTGGCTCGCAACCGAAGGGTCGTGGGTGCGATCCTGCGTAAATTCTTCAAACTTTCTTTAAGGCAAATGAATTAGTTTATCAAGTGGGATCATTTGAAACATGCGGCGACCATTAATTCGTATGTCTTTAACCACCTTCATTCCACGCGTGACGTCACGTTTCACATGAGCGTTGTGGGTTGTTTGAAATTCCCGCGCGAAGTCATGTGGCTGTGACGTCACGACCCTATCGACCATTCAGGAATTTCCCGTCACGCCACCGACGCCACCGACATCCGACGGATTTTCTGTGACACGAGCTCCTAAACGCGCTCGCGTTAAAATATTCTCTTCCTTCCTAAAAACGAAAGAAAAAACGTGAAAGCTTGAAGACTTTCGCTCGTCGTTGCGTTGCGAAGGTTAGGTGCGTGTGCACTCGACTCTTCGTTTCTCCATGCGGCCGACGTCTTCTGGGCCCGCCGATGGCTTCGATGCCAGTGCTGGCGCTGAAGGGCAAGCCACGTCAACAAGCGAGTTTGAGCGGGACGTCGTAAACAGTGGAAGCTGTGTCCTCGGTGAGCCAATTGGAGCGTGAGAGTAAGGCACGTGAGGACTCAACTCCGATGTGGACATCTGTGCAGCGCCGTCACGTGCCTCGCTCCAGTGACCTTATTGGCTCCCCGGGCCCTTCTGTTTTGCCATTTGCCAACTTCTACCGAGTTGGAGGCTCCTCCGGTGGCTGTTTCTCGCCGACTGGCTCCGGCCTGTCGGGACTCTCGGGCGCCACTATCCGGGCCCGGGCGCCCGGGCAACTCGGGCTCTATGCTAAGCGTGCCGCCGTGGCGAAGAAGAGCAGAAGGAAAAAGAAAAACAGAGGTCTCTCGGAAACAACAACAACGAAGGCTACGTGGCCACGTGGCTACGTTACGTGCTGCCTTCTCTGGTCGAGTGTTGAGTCGGTTGAGTCAGCCCCATTGTCTTTGGTTGCCTGGTTGACTTGCGGACGCAATTTGCCTTCATCGTCATGTCTTCGATCATCAATGAGACGGCCATCGTCAGTAGCGTAAAAGAAGGCGAATCAGACGTACCATGGCCCTTTTATAGGGATTATTTTAAACTCGTGAAAACGAAAGAGAATGGGAACATTGATGTTAGGTGTCTGAAGTGCGCCCCGAAACTCAAGATCATCTCGGCGTCCGTCACTAGCACGTCTAATGTCAGAAAGCATCTGATGGTAAGTGGTCCATATTATATGAGCGAATGACGTTTTAGCGAATGACACTTTAGCGAATAGGAATCACTTGAGCGAATGGACGTTTTCGCGAATGACGTTTTAGCGAATAGGTTGTTTGTAGCCTGTAGCCCGACCCACAACAATTATTTGTAAGCTGCCTTGTCATTGGTCAATTAGATATCGTCTTGCATTTTAGTTTTACTGAAAGCAACCACTTTTTCCCTTTTTAATGCCCGCACGTCCGGAATTTTCCGCCGCTGTTGACCATCTTTGGCGTCTGGCAGAAATATCGTTTTCGTCTCAAGTGCTAATGCTGAAACCTAGTTGGACTAGTGTCCTGCGCCGCTGAGCTGTTCTGATACGGTGCAATAAGTATTAACTAGTCATGCTTTGCTTATTCCAGAGGTCTCACAAGGAAGCACTAAAGAGTGTCGACAAGAGCAAGACGAATGTCGCCGGGGTAAAACGGAAAGCCGCGGCACCCAAGGAAAGACCCGAATGTAGCACAGGGCCTCCACAACATAGAATAGCAGCAGTCCAGCCATCAGTGGCAGACTACATCAGGAGCTCGAAGTCCCCGTTCGGCCAGAGTACGAGTACTTAGATTATCTGCCCTTGATGTTTGTATCCTTCTACTGCTGCATTAAGTTTTGACAACGAAGCCTGCCAGTTTTGTTGTGCTTAATTATGTGAAATGAACATTTACATATCTAAGGTCTCCCAATACTATTTTCCGCACGTAATTATAACTGTGACTCTGGAAGTAGTATTTGTAGGGGGTGTTTTAGAAACCAGGAGGGAGTTTCTTCAGGCGTAGCCAGGGGGTTGCCCCCCCCCCCTCAAATCTTGTTTTGCTGGGACCTCCTTTCTCCCTCCCCCACCTACTAGCATCTTGTCATAGTCGCCCCCCCCCCTACCCCGCCCGCCCTCCCGCCCGCAACAAGATCCTGGCTACGTGCCGGAGTTCTTTAACATAATTGAGTGTTGACAGACGGAAAGTTGTCTACAATACGTTCTAAGATACATTCGTACTGCTACCGAAGAGCAGCCCTGCATTTATTGAATGAACTGATATTTGGTTTTCAGATGCATTAGACAAAATGGTTCAGGAACTGGTTGTAAATGCCAACCTGCCGTTCTCCTTCGTGGAACAGAGGAGTTTCAGGCATCTGATGCAGTGCGGCTTCCCTGGCCGTCACGTGATGAGTCGACCCAAGTTGATGAGCGAAATCAGTAAGGATGCGGCTGAGACGAAGGAAGTGATAAGAAAAAAGCTTGGCGATCTTCAGTATGTTTCTTCTACTGCGGACTGCTGGTCACTTCATAAGAGGTAACTGTCGTGGTTTCTCTTCATTATGCGGTATTCTCAGTGCCATAATTTATTTTGGTGTCTCAAGGAGTTACCTTGGGGTGACAGCACATGGGATCGACCCAGACACGCTGGAAAGGTGTTCTTTTGTGCTGGGCTGTCGTCGCATTCGAGGAAGGCACACATTCGATGTTCTTGCATCTACGTTAGAAGGCGTATACACAGAGTACGATATCCTCGACAAACTAACCTGTACCACAACGGACAGCGGCTCCAATTTCATAAAGGCTTTCAGGTGAAAATGAAATCTTTGATATTTCTTACTAGAAAATTCGAACAATTTCGCCAGAATAGATGTTTATTTTTTATTTTATACAGCCATTTTGGGCGGCAGTATGAAGACTACACAGACACATCATCGGAGAGTGAGATAGAGGAGGAAATCTGTGCACCTGTTCCAATCTATAACGTCCTCGAAGCTCGTGACCAATCTGATGGGGTCTACTCACTTCCTCACCACCAGCGCTGTGTGTGCCATATGCTGAATCTGATCGCAACGAAGGTAAATAGGCAAACTCTTACAGCGGCAATCGGTTGATGTTACTTCTAATTCTGCAGGACGTGGAGAACGCTGAAGAATCGTCGCCGCAGCTGAAGAAGCAAATAAGGCAGACTTTCAGCAAGTGCTCGGCATTATGGAAGAAGCAAGCGAGGTCTAATGTGGTTGCTGACGCCATCTCTTCAAGCTGTGAAGGATATTTGCCCACGCCTGTCCTCACGCGGTGGAACTCTACATACGATTGCCTCAAATCGCTTCACGGAATGCTTGTTCACAGTGAGGGAAAGTTGAAGGAAGTTTGTGAGAATTTTAAAATTCCGCGATTCACGAAGTCAGACATTGACTTTATTGATGAGTATGTTCAGGTGTTTACACCTCTCGCACAAGCTATAACTCTTCTCCAGCGCGAAAACAGCATGTTCATGGCATATCTCCTGCCTACAGTGGCTTCACTTCGCAAAAAAATGTCCGCGTTGCTGACGGAGAACTTGAGGTACTGCCGCCCGGTGGTCGAGAGCTTAATCGCGGCGATCAATAAGAGGTTTGCAGGTATGGAGGAAGAAAAACATTTGATAATATCTGCCGTATGCCATCCAAAATTTAAGGTTGCATGGATAGACAACGAAGTGGAACGGAAGCGGGCCTGGGATTATCTAAAGAACGAACTTATGCGAACATCAACTATAGAAAAAGCGTCGTCAGGCGAACAAAGTGGTGAGGATGAAGAAGACTGTGAGCACTTCTTTAACTTCGAAACATCGTCCTCATCTGCTTCATGGGAGCAGGAGTTTGTACAGTACACCGAACTTGCTCCGACAAGAAGTCTGGACTGTCTCAAGCACATGCCGCTGCTGAAAAGCGTGTTCTTAAAATTCAACACAGGGCTTCCAAGCAGTGCGGCGGTGGAGCGCGTTTTTAGCATAGGAGGAACAATTGCTACCAAACTGCGATCGAAGATGTCGGATGAACATTTCGAAGAAGTCCTGATTCTGAGGTCAAATCGAGCACTCAAGTGAAAAAGACAAAGTCTTCGAATGCTCTGGTGAGAGCGTTTTGCCTTATTTCTCCCATTGACACCAATAAAGCACGTTTATCAAACTTGTTTTTGTGTACATCCCAGTATACAAAGGATTTACTTCCAATAATAATGTGACAAATTTGAGAAAAATACTTGACGTGAAAATAAAAAGTACCTTTGAAGTAACTGTACCTGTACCTAGGTACATTTTTAAGCAAGTAGCTAGATACGCACCTAGGTACATTTTCGTATGAGTAACTGTAACTGTATCTTAGGTACATTTTTGAAGTAACTTTTACAACCCTGGTTATGACGTCACGTGTCATAAGATTCTGTGGCGTTGCGACGTCACGGTGTAACGGCAGTTGGAAGTCTCGATACAAATTAACGAATAAACTTTCCGAACAAAATTTGGAGGGAGAATTGTAACGTCATGTGACATGACAACTCGTGAAACTGACGTCACAAAGTAACGGCAATGTATTTCTTCGCTAAGTTTAGCGGAGAAACGTATCCGCTATATCTGGCGGGAAAATTGTGAAGTAAGAGTTTAACTCGTGGTAAGTGAAACTTTGACGTCATAATGAAATAATTTGTTCCCCGATAAATAAAGTGGAGAATATTTGGACCTAAACTTAGCGGAGAATTTCCCCGCCGAATGTGACAGGCCATGACGTACATACACGAGATCCTCTGCAAAGCCTCACCAATGACGACTTTCGCCATAAAAGAGGCTTAGCCTCAAGAATAGGGCTCGGTTTAAGGGGCATGGTATATCTCTTATTTCTGACACCATAGTATATTGGCTTGCTTCTAAGAATCGGTTCTACTTAAATATGACCTACAAACTCGGTAATACAAAAGACCGTTCATGCTGACCTTTCTAAGTTTCTAACCATATTGAATGTTAGAGCCAGATAAACAATTTTCACTGAATAAAAAACTAAAAGAAAAGGTTATGTTTGAGGAAATGGTTCGGCAAAAACACATGTACGGAAATCCCTCCCTGCCCCCGCCTCCCCCCCACTAGCTACTGGTTCACTACATCTCCCGTTTTCCTCAAGCAGTTGGCCTGACAAGTTCCTCGAGGATAGCTTTTTACACGTCGTGAAAATAGAATTATATCATCGCAGCACACTGCACAAATGTCTAACGTGTAGTTTTCATGTTTTGTTTTATATAGAACCCTGAAATTGGTCTGATATAAAGACGGTTCTTCCTGGTGAAAAATGTTTGTCCGAATAGCTGTGCAAGAATAAATTTCTTTATATGTGCGTAACCTTCGGAGACACCCTCCACTGCATTGCAAATTTGAGTTCATCGTGCATAACAAAGACGAAAGCGAACGAAGGCGAACTGAAATAAAACTATAGTATACATAGAAAAAGAACGGAAGCCTTGGGGGAAAAAACGAATACATGTAAATGAATAAAGACATTGCTACAAATAAGTGCCACGGATGTGAGGAACTAAGAAGTTATTAAAGTTCCTACGAGCTCGAAAATGCTATTTCCGACTTGGAATAGCGAATTTCCTTCAGATATAACAAGAAAAAAAGAGAGAGAGACGCTGTTTACTCCGCATTTAATCCGAGCAAATACGCAATTCCACTCCGAAGTGCCATTCCTCTCGTTCGGAGCTTTACATAATTATGCATTTCACGCCAGAGTTCTCACATTCGCTCTTACGAAAATGGCTGCGTAAAGAAAAATACAAGAACCTATTTAAATATAACAAAATGGCTGCACTATTTGGAAGTGCGGAGATAATAAAACGAAATGCGGTAAAGGAGACATAGTGCACATGCGTTATTTGGGATGGTAATGCTTTTTCTCCTTTCATGGGCTTAGAATTACCTCCCAGCGAGTTTTATTGCCACGTTTTTAGTCAAAATAAATAACGGTGAGAAAGTAAGCTTTTAAAGAGGCTGGTTGACTAAAGAACACGCGAATTGTTAAGGCTCATAAATAAGATCCCGCGATGCTGCGTTTTTTTTCAATTTCATAAAAGCGGGTTTATTTCACTTTTCATAAGAGGCAAAATAGACGCATTTCTTGGTTTCATTAAAACAAAAAAGCCGTTACTTACTTAAAAAAGAAACGCTACAATTACATCGTTACTTTATTTGCCATCAGTAATAAAAGACATTTTTCAATTGATTTTATGCAAAGTAAAAACTCTATTTTGTTTTTTTCAAGAGAAGCAGAAGTTTTACTTTTTGTTTGCAAACAACATTGCTATTATATTGTAATCAGCGCTAAATATAAATACATCATTTCACTTATCGATCACATAAAATAAAAATGTGATTGGATGGTCACGACTTTACCGATCAGAATGAGATTCCCCTGTAAAGAACACACAATAGCAGCGCTCACGTTGTGTCCAAAAGTCAAAAAAGTCAAATTGGACGTTTAGTGTTTATACAGCTGAAGGTCAGTCTGCCAGGATGAGGCGACACTGGTTTACACTGTTGATGAGCAATTTTGCCAGTGCAGTACGATTGCTAACCGGGGTCTTTGACGTCGCTCAGGCAGTCGTGATACACGACCGCACGCCGGTACGATGCTCATCCAGATCGAAACGGGCAGAGGGTGGGGGCTCTGAACCCAGGATCCCTGGGTAACGAAGGACGAACTTGTTTAGTTATGTGGAGTCCGCGCCGATGCGCAGCGCTCCTGATAATTTAGGTGCCACCACCATTGGAGCGCACCAAGAGGTGGGTTCTGTTACAGGTTCGATTACGCCGATTTCTTGCACAAGTAAAAGTTGCTCTTTTGTATTTTCGCAAGAAGTAGCGGTACCCGACGAGAAAATTTGAGAGCGTACGGAGTGGCTTTTAGTCGCAGCGAGATATCGCATTCGTGTTGCAACTTGCCTAAACCATGTAAATCCCGGGAAGTCTTTGACCACTTTATTTATTTAATTTTTAGGATTTTCAACTGCAATACCGGGTAGGGAGGCAGGGGCAAAAGGCATTGCTTCCTGACACCCCCCCCCTCCCCGTTCGTAAAGTTCAAAGCAACACGTAAAGTACCTTTGTCATGCTAAAAAAATACGCCAGCGACAAGTTACATGACTAAAACGCCGAGCAAAATACAAATATCAATGCAGTTAACATAAAATTGCTATAACATTGAAAGTAGAAACAACAGTAACACTTGCCAAAGCCCTCAGTCGCTGTAAAAAGTTACAGTTTAAACGGCGAGATATTAAAATATGGACAATTAATGGAGAATATATATCACGCAGAACAAAAACTGGTTGTAAGGAAGAAACGAGAACGTGGTCTGAAGCACAGTAGAAGACGCATTCCAGATCCTCAGGGGAGAATGCCAATGAAATCGGAAGCAGAAGCAACAGCAACACTTGTCTGAGCCCTCAGTTGCTATAAAAATAACAGTCTGAACGGCAAAAAGAGACAAAAATATGGACAAATAAAAACATGTTATATTTCACGCAAAAACAAATTTGTCATCAGGAAAAAACAAGGACATGAACTAAGGTACAGTAGAAGCCGCATCCCAGGTCCGCACGTGAATGGTGACATGGTGAATTAAGGTTAAACGTATAGACACCACAGAGTCATGAAGATAATATATATGTCGGCAGGTTCACCGTTGATGATTATGAGTACGTGATATTGTGCGTTATAATAATGCACTTCGCAGCTTGTTCATGTTTTAGGTGAGTCTTCTTGTGTAGCGTCGAAATGTAAATCGATTATTTGAACTCTCTTGATTTGTTTCATAGAGTTTTTGCTTATATATCGCTTGCAATCATTTAAAGTAATATATTTGGTTGGCCTTAAGAATTGCGTGTTTGGTGAAATTGTATGAGCTATTAAATTCGATTATATATTCTTTGTAGTTGTCGAGCAGGCGTAGCGCTCTTTTCTGTATAATAATTATTTGGCCGTAATTCGAAACACCTGTGGTGCCCCAAACCAAAACTCTGTAGCATATTATAAAATAGAGCAAAGTATAATGCAGCACTTTCTTTAGCCAGGCAGGAACAAGCGTTGCTATTTTTTGCATACAACCAACCAACCAGCTTAGTTATGACTGAAGTTTTGTCAAATGGGTTGTTCATTTTACCCTTCATTGAACCAAACACTCAAACATTTTTCATCCTGCACTTGTTGGACTAAATGATATTCATATTTAATAGAAATCAGAGCCATCTCTAAAGATTATCTAGAGGTCTAAATATTATATATTTTGTTGAATCTGTATTTAGTTGTAATTTGTTATTTTGAAACCAAGACGACAGCTTTGTAAGATATTCGTTCGCCGATCTTTTTAGATCGATTTTGTTCTACCAGTAAAAAATACATTTGTGTCATCGGCGTACTTGACTAACTTTGGTGAATCTGGACTGGTCATGATATTGTTTATATATGTTAGGAACAATACTGGTCCCAAAACAAAACCTTGAGGTACGCCACACATAAATTCTAACTTTGTTGAGCACATAATTCATTTAAATAAACATTGGAAGCAATTTTCTAGGTATGATGATGTAAGTTTCAAAGCGACACCACGTATACCATAATTGTCTAATTTATGAAACAGTAATGTTATCTTGAATAGTATAAAATGATTTTCTAAAATCTAAGAACAACCCTAGCGTAAGTAGTTTGTTTTTCGATAATATCTACGATTGTACCATTGATGTTCGTGAGTACAAGGTCGGTTTACTTTCCTTTTCGAAAGCTATACTGAGCTGCGGTAATAACATTACGCGTATTGAAAAAGTTTACTAGCCTATTGTTTAAAACAACTTCAAATATTTTTTGAGAAGACGGGCAACACCAATATGGGACGATATTTTTTCAGGTGATTTTCGCCTCTCCCTTGGTTTGCAAGGTTAGCCCTCGCAACCTTCCAGTCACCAGGAAAAATTCCCGTCGCAAACATGCTGCTTATGATTTTGAATATAATGTTGCTTATTGTAAAGGATGCCTCTTTTATTGGAACGACCTTGATATTGTCAAGTAATACAGCTACGGTGTTTTGC
Source organism: Ixodes ricinus (assembly GCA_037355805.1). Classification (NCBI taxonomy): domain Eukaryota; kingdom Metazoa; phylum Arthropoda; class Arachnida; order Ixodida; family Ixodidae; genus Ixodes; species Ixodes ricinus. The sequence continues at coordinate 52,797 of JAZHYW010011958.1, forward strand.
AGCCCAATTACTTGTTTATGAACTTCACTTGGGCTTGTCGGCGACAGCATAATTGACCCTGGGGTTCAAGATCTCTTTACTCTGTCATTGCATGTACTTGTAATTTGAGGTGTTTTTTTCATGCACTACTACATTGATAAAATGTTGGTTCATCATGTCAGGAACTTCAACGCCGCTTATCTCATTGTTTATGGTGAGTTCCTGCAGATTATTTTGTGTGCATTTCCTGTTTGTTAGGTTCTTCACTGTATCCCATATGTGTATTTGGTCATTGAAGGTGCCTTCAAATCTTTGAAGAAAACACTCCGATTTTACTTTTTTTAATATCACGATTTAGCTTGCTTCGTACTTTTTTAATTCGGCTTGTATGTTTTTATCCCGTTTTTGATAAAGCTATAGTACAAGTTGTTCTTTTTATAATATTATAAAAAAAGTGTCAATCCATGGCTTGCGAGCTTTGTTTTTTCGTTTCCTTGAAATATTTAAGGGGAACGCGTCACGATATAGTTGCATTCTTTTCCCCGTAAACTCACTGTAAGCTTGGTTAGAATTTTCTTTAAGATTTACCACACTCCAGTCTTCATTATCAACTAAGTCCTTGAGCTTTTAAAGTGTTTCATCATTTATTCTGCGAAATTTAAATGATTCTTGCTCTGTTACTTTGCAATTGTCGGGAAAAGAGGCAAGGCGAAAAATGGAAAAATGGTCACTAATATTTTGTGTGAATATTCCGGCCATAACATTCCTTGTACTGAAATTTATTACACATACACCGATTGATGTGGCACTTTCTGAGGTGACCCTTGTTGGCAGCGTTATGAAATTGCTGCAGCCGTACCACATGGTGGTTGCATTAAAATCTGTCGTGTGTAGTGTGTCTGAGGGTGTATTATTATTGATATCACCCACAGAAAAATATGGGAGTGATTCTGAAGTGAGAAAGCCGAGCAAGCGATCGTAAAATTCAATAAAACTGCTTTTGTTTACTTGGGGGAGGGGGGGGGTATCAGGCGGCAACTATTGCCTCTTGAAGATGTACCGTTAGGCATTCAACACTTTCGTTTATCATCGTGAAAGAATCCACTACTGAATAAGAGTAGCTGATTTTAAGATATATAAGGATTCCTTCACCTCTTTTGTTGTCCCTCGTTAAGTTGGGCGAGCTGTAGTTATCAAAATGCGGCGGTGGATCATTTTTGCTCAACCATGTTTCGGTACAAATAATGAGGTCAAAACGGAGAGTAAGCGAATCAAAAGCGTTTATGTGAACAGCTGAGAACGTAGATGAAAATTGCTTTCCAGCTTCATTATAATATTCACTCGTAAAGTACTCAAATTGCTCTTTTTCCTGCATTTTAAAGGGGTGGCTATAAATCATCTAATCTCATTAGTTTTCCTCCTACACCATTTTTGCTACGTCAGCTTGGGTAGCAATCCTCAAAATTTCCGAGCCGTCAGTCTTGCGTGCATTAAACTTCTTGCCTTTAATCCAGACATACTTCCAGCCTACTTCCTTTTGTTTTGTTTTTCTTGCTAGCGGCGCCCATCAGCTTCTTGTCTTGTCTCATTAGGTGTTCGTGTATATAAACAGCGTTAGCCGGACCACTGAAGTCCACTGTTTGAGTTGCATCCGCTTCTTTTTTGCTTCCCTGACCAGTGCCTTTCTTTTGGATCGTTGCAGAAAGCGCACAATTATATTTTTCTTTCGTTGGCGTTAACGTTGGCGCCCTGTGGCATCTATCAATGTATTTTTCGCCCAGTGTTTCACCCAATACTCCATCCATTTTTTTAGAATGTTGTTTGCCTCGGCTTGTGGCATCCCCTGATTTCTAGGTTTTTCAGTCTTCCATTAATTTCTAGATCATCTAGTTTGACGCGTAAATCATGGTTTTCTCGTTCTAGCTCACGGTTATATTGTGTTCGTTGTTGTATTTTCTTTCGAAATTAATTTAGGTTATTAGAAATCGACTTTACCTCGTCACAAGTGTCGCTATTGAATTTGAAACTATATTTTTCTGATCGTCGATCAGCTCGTATCTAGCGGCACAAGTCATCGATCCCTTCGCAAACATTTATATTTCTTTCGCCATGGACAAGATAAAAATTAGACCAGACGGAACAGTACACGGCACAATACAGACAGGAACTTCGGCTGGGTTCGGCAGCAGTACAAAAACAAGAAGCGTAGAGAAAGGTTTGCTTGCGCTAGGCTCTCACCGGCGTAGTCAATGTTTGTTTGTTAGATGCTTGTTGGCAAAGCACCGCTGCGGAACTAAACACGCTACAGTATTGTTGTCGCTTATAGCTTCGTAGGTCCAAATGACTACTAAAGGGCGCTGAGATCTTCGGCACGTGTCGCCAACGCAGTGATGGTCCGCAGCGCCTCCTCCTCGGTGACGAGTCAAATTGTAGGCTTCGGCTGTATCTAGGTTGTCAATGTTTGTTTGTTAGATCGTTGTTGGGAAAGCACCGCTGCCGGTCTCTAACTATACCACCGAAACAGGACTGAGGGAGAGAATAAGTGATTGCTGGTGTACAGAGAAGTGCAGTGCGGAGGAGAGGAAGAACGTAGAAGTCTTCAACGCTTTTTCGGCCGTTTAGCTTAAAAAGTAGCCAAGCTGTCCCAGATATGTTGAGTGTGTTTCCAACAGGTCCCTGAAGTCGGCAATTTGCGGATTTCCGAGTGATATTCTTAAAACGCTCTTGGTATTGCTGCTCTGGAATGACGGTTTTGCCAGCTCCTGTGCAGATCTTAAAGACCAAGGTTTTAGATCACACCAATGGAGAGACCTCTCACGCCCGGGCAACCGGCAAAGGGAAGATGAGCGATACAGACTTTCCTTGTGCTGTAAACATACTTGGCATGTACGTACAGCTCACGAAAGGTGACATTAAAAAGCTTGGGCGTCTCGCTTCGCACTGGGCTAGGCATTCCATCCAACATGACGTTAGAAGTGGGATATCCTGGCACTAGCTCTCCTCCTGAAGAAAACGTCAGCCCACTGTAATTGCCCCGGCCAGGAACTTCAACCTGGTCTGAACACGGTACTACCGACCGACACAACACCTCCACGACAAGGTCAACCGCTCCAACCAAACGCCAGCGGACATGACTTCATTCCAAATCACGCCACTTGACCCGTTCTCATTTTCGTCGCCGTCAGAATGGTGCCAGTGGAAGAAGCGATTCCTGCATTACTGCGCTGCTTCGAGACTTTGCGAGCGTTCAAAAGAGAGTCAAGTCGACACGTTGGTGCACCTTAAGGGCCCTCAAGCAGAAAACATAGTCAGCACTTTCAGGTTGACACCGGACGAGCCAAAAAATCTTGATAAACTGGTCCCGAGCTATGAAACCTACTTCATTCCTCGACGGAACATAATCTTCGAGTGGACGAAATTCAATACCATAGTTCAGCTTGACGGTAAGTCTATCGAGGATTTTGCGACAGCTCTCTGCGTACTAGCGGACGCGTGCAACTTCGGTGCACATCACAAACAGCTTATCCGAGACAGGCTTGTCGTAGGCCTCGAGGATCACAAGGGGTTGAAAACCCTCCAGCTTGATTCCAACCTAGATCTCTCGGAAGCTTTAACCATAGCCTCAGAACCAAACGGTTTAGCAGCAGCAGACAGAACTCCGTGTTGGCAAACCCAAGGAAACAATAGCCGTTGAAAAAGGGAGCAGAAACAAGCCTGCTAAACACAATGCCTGTTTGAAGTCACCACCTAAGACACAATGCTAGTCTACAAAGGGCATGCAGCAATAAAAAGCAAGCACGTCTCTGTGGTTGGTGTGGTAAAGAGTGCCACCGAAAAACTTTATGTCCAGCCTAAACTGCTAACTGCCAAAAGTCCGGAAATTGTGGTTAGTATTCGACTCTGCCGTTCGATGCAGGTGCTGCCGACCATTGAGCAAGAGCCAGAATTCATCGGCTGGGGAATCTACCCTTCGTCCCCGGCGTGGGAGGCCTTTCCTTTGGTTGAATCTAGAAGCTTAGTCTTTAAGATCGACACTGGAGCTGACGAGACCGTATTCCGGAGAGGCAATACCAAGAGCGTTTCGAGAATGTTGAACTGAAACCCACATATCGTCGAATTCAGGGACCTCATAGAAAAACATTCACATTTCTGGAATAGCTCGGCTACATCTTAAGGTGAATGTACTGCACTTCTGCACCTCCCGGACAGCCAGCAATCACTCACTTGCGTCTGTTCAGCTCATTCGATTCTGTATCGGCGTTAACAGCCGAGAAGGTCTTTCACGAAGTCGTTCATGGTCTAGGTGAGTTGCAACAAAAATGCGACATCTCGCTGCGACCGGAAGCCACACCGTACGCTCTCACAGCTTTCTTCACGTAACACAAATCGAGTGCGCCAATCTCAGTTATAACTTAGCCACAAGAAGGAGGCGCTTGGCAATTATCTTCTGTAGGGTGTTGTCTTCTTGACAGGTCAACATGCGTCACTTAATACAATATTTATATACATTTTCTCTTTTTTAATCCCTATAATTTTTTTTAAATATCAGGATCAGAGTTGAAATACATGCTTTGCTTTATAATTAAATAATCTTTTCTGATAGTGCAGCCTCTGTCGGGGCTATTGCAAGGGTAGATACTCTGAGACAACCGCAATCATACAAAGTTAAAGAAGGAAAAGAACAGAAAACGACATAAACACCAACATCAACCGCCGTCAACGGCACACAGAAATTCATCAGGTGATAGTAATCAAATATTTCGGGGACTTTAATTCCAAATTTTAATCGCTCAGGTAAAGAAGCTGTTTTTGAACATACCGGTTCAGACATGAAAGGGTGAAAGGTTTACGTCGTCATGGTTTTTAGTAGATGATGCATTGGAAAAGTTTAGATATGAACTTAATAAGGTAAAACCTGATGCTTAATTAATAATTATATTAACTTCACGCATTCGATGCGGCGATGCGCAGAAAGGGAACTCAGGCCTAATGGGGTGAGGTAAGAGGTGGGTCAGAAATCCCTGGCTTAGCGTCTAAAAATTAAACGTACTGCCTTCTTCGCAATTCACTCGAGTTTGTTAATATCTGATTGCTTATTGGTATTTCATATAATTGAACCGCACTCGGTTATAGGGCGGATTAGTGTTTTATATGCCAGAAGTTTAGTTGCCACACGTAAAGTACGCCGCAGGTAAGATGAGTTTTTTTAGAGCGCAGCTGTTACGCGCCCGTTTCCGGAGGTTGCGTATATTCGGCGCCGTTTTGATGTCCAGGGGGCGTGGCCAATGACGTCACGGACGTCAAAATAACAATTTTTTATTTTGACGTTTTAGTTATTTTGACGTCAACAACACGTTTTCTTTGGATGCCGCTGATTGCATTTTGAAATGTCGGTCGCTCGGCGTGTGTGTGGCCGGGAGCTCGGCGGTGTCCGCGCTGGTGCGTGTTGTCAACGTTGCCGCCTGTACTCGTCGCGTTCTCAGGAACATCAAAATAGGCGTTCTCCATTTTCAAACTTCGCCCTGTGCCGTCCTTCAATCCTGTTGCAAATCAAGATTACGTGTACCGGAGGCGACAGAGCCCAGCCGCAGCAATTTTGTACGCATATTTCTGGAGCTGTACTTGCGTGTAATACGACGGATTATCACCCTTGCATAGAATAGCTGCAAAGGCCGTGCAAGCGGCGAGCGAGTAGCCTTCACTGGCATGACTGCACCCGCTGCAGGAGTGCTCGTGCCGCGTGATCCAAAGCAACTAGCTCGCGCTTTTAGCTCTGTCGTCGACAACATTCGTTTTTTTTTCAGTGTTAATCGTAAAAAAGAAATGTCGTAAATTTCGCAAAATGCCCCAACAAAATAAAATGTTCGACCGCTTGCGTATGAGGCTCAGATCTTAACCGCTAAGCTACGTTACAGCTTCGGAAATGTCGTTTTGACAATTGGTTTTATACGATACTTTCTTAACGCGGAGTACCGACGGTGGAGTACCGTCGGACGGCACTCGAACGCTCTGCAAAAGTGCCGTCGGACAGTACTGTAGTCACTAAGACAATTCTTTTGCAACAGGAGTGACCAACGGCACCGGGCGAACGAAGTTGGAAAACACTGTTTCTGGACATCGGCAATTGGGTGACGAGCACAGGTCGCATGTCGACACACACCAGCGAGTGTACACCGCCGAGCCGCCGAGCACCCGACCAAGCGCATACACTCGCCGACCGACCGACGTTTCAAAATCCAGTCGGCGGCATCCATAATGAATACGTGCTTACGTCAAAGAACACCAAATATAATTTGGAAGTCCGTGACGTCAGTGGTCGCGCCCCTGGACATCAAAGCGGTGCCGAAAATTAGCACCCGTTTCCGGATTGAGCGGCTTGCTTCGCCGTCGCCGTCGGCGCAACCGCGCGTTGCATTAGGGGAAACGTTCCGTAATGCAACGCGCCGGTCTATCTCGTCACCCGCGCGTTGCATTATGGGACGTTTCCCATATTAAAGTCATACGTGACGTCAAAAGTGACGTCACGAGAGTCACGAGTGACGTCATGAGGGTCCCGCGCGTTGTATTATGGGAAAAGTCCCATGAAGCAACGCGCGGGCCTCATTTGCACCAGGGGATGTTTCCCATAATGACATCACACGTGACATCACTCGTGAAGGCCTCCTGAAGTGAAGGTCATAACTTACGTGACCTTCACTTCTGTGGCCTTCACAAGTGACGTCACGAGGGGGCAGGGAGGAAGGGGAAGGACGAGGGGGAGGAGAAGAGAGAGAATGAGAGGAGGAGGGAGAGGATGAAGGAGGGGGAGAGGGAGGAGGGAGGAGTAGGGGAAGGGGACGAGAAGACCAGGAGGAGGATGTGAAGAGGGTACGGAGAAGGAGTAAGAGGGTCATACCCTCCTCTCCCTACCCTTTTTCCTCTTCCTCAATAGCTGCGCTCGAATTCGTCACTACAGGGAGTTGAAAACGACTTTCATCTTAAAAGCGCAGCTCTTAGGTGCCCGCTTCCGGCTTGAGCAGCGTCGCCATCGGCGTAATTGCGCGTTGCATTACGGAAAACGTCCCACAATGCAACGCGGGTGTCACTCGTGATCTGCGCATTCCATTATGGGACGTTTTCCATATTGACGTCACACGTGACGTCAAGTGTGACGTCAGGAGGGTCCCGTGCGTTGCATCATTGAACGTTTTCCATTTTGGGACGTTTCCTCGTCCCTTCTCTCCTCCTCCTCCCTCCCTCCTCCTTCCTCCCTCTCCTCCTCTATTCTCCCCTTAGTGCTCCGCCTCCTCCTCTGTCCTTTTCCCTCCTATACTTTCAAAAGAAAATACAGTGCTCAACGAAGGAGGAGGGACGTGGAGGACATGGAGGAGGGAAATGCCAGCTACCTGTTGTGCAGGCAAGTGATATCACCATTCATGAATCACAGAGACGTGCGTACGCGCGTATGCAAACGTAGTGTACTCGTTATCCATGTGGCCATCTACATGGGTACGGGTCTGTGCAGTACCCATCGATCTCTGTGGCTCGTCAGACAAAGTTGGTAAATTGTGAGCCGCCAAAGTCGACAACGGCTTGCTTGTGGTAGCTCTGTATCTCTCGCCTACGGGACTCACCAAAATTCGGTGCAAGACAAAGAACTTCATACCAGTCATGCAGGAGAAGGTCCCATTAGCCCCGAAGGACGTGCACTCGCCGTCCTGCTGTGCCATCTCGGGGAGCACGCTCAAGACTAATGCTGACGAAATTAAAAACGCCGAGCAGTCTTCGAGACACCCGACTGTAAGTAGGATGACATCGAGAGTATGACGTGCTTCATTAAAGTGTTACTTTAATGCTGTCTCGTTCTCCCGCCTTTATCCGGCTGTCCTGTTTCCTGGCACCGGCAGAACTTAGACATAGTGGTGCTTCCAGATGTGAGAACTACATTTCTTTTCTGCGGACAAGCGGTGAGCAAGAATGCAAGAATATGTATAATATATATATATATATATATATATATATATATATATATATAGGATGTTTCACGAAAGCTGGACAAATTTGATATTGCTAAAACTACGCGTCCAACAAAAAAAGGCTTATGTCGTTTTAATCCTGGGCCAGGGGCCTATTTAGGAAAATTATTAAAGTCCTGGAATAATTAGGTTGTGAATTATTTTTGCGTAATTAACTTTTTTAATATTGTGTTTAAGGGCATGGTTTTAATTAGAAAATTGCTCGGCATCATCGAAAAACACTAAATCAACAAGATTGCAGAACGATAAAAGGTACGCGAAGCATTTTACGGCTTTCTGAAAACCGCACAAATTCGAAGGGTTTTTAAAGGGGCTGTGCAACAATTTTCAGACTCTTGGCCAATTAACCGCGGAAATTAATCGGCGTCACCTAGTGGAACGAAAAACAGAAAACCGCATTTTCTTGCGAGCGCTAGTTCTTATTTAAAAAATGCAACAAATCGAAGGTCAGAGTGCCCCTCCACTCTCCACGTCGACTTTCGAGTGACGTACTCTGGAGGTTCACGTAGTTTCCCCTTTGGGGCCTCTCTTCAGAGATCAGCCGCTTCCTCGACGATTGTCAACTTTGAAAGGATTAGCCTCCTCGAAGGTCGCGGCGAGTGATCGACACAAAGGACCGTTCACCGCGGGGCTGACGGCGAGTGTAGCAGCGGAGGCGGATTAGGTTTTGTTTACTTCCGCGTACCCCCAGAGACGGTGTCATTTTAGTTCCCGTAACCTCGACAGGCGGCTGCAGATCGGCAAAAATTATTTTTTTGCTTTGCGATTACGCAGCAGAATAGCAGTTTTTCGGGAGAAGGTGACGCGTTTTCGGTCACTTGGGCTTGCACCAACAATATAAAAAATTCCAACTGCCAATTCTTTCAACATTAAAATCGTTGCACAGTCCCTTTAAGTTTCACTTCGCTATCGGAGCGCATCTCGGCCCCGGCGGCACCGCGCCCCGTGGTGAGCGCAGCGGAGGTTGGTTGCACTGATTGGAACGAAATATGCATATCGTTCCAAATAGAAAGTTGCTGAGCGTTATCGAAAACCAGTAAATCAGTCATTCTCAGAAAGACTTTAAGCGCGTGAGAAGAGTAGTAGAGCACTAAATTTACCACTCGTGGAGCAGGTACAAGGCTAGCGGTTGCGGTAAGGCGCCCGCGCAATTTTTCTGCCTCTTGTTTAGCCTCTCCCTGAGCTTGTACCGTATACATACACATATATATATATATATATATATATATATATATATATATATATATATATATATATATATATATATATATATAAGAACCCAGGTAACAATTTATGTTGTGGAGACAGTCGGCGCAACAAAGTTTCGCAACATGAAAACAGTTTTACTGCAGTCGCGCAACAATGTTGTAGCAACAGTCATAACACTGCAGAAGTGTCCGCTGCTAAAGCACTGCGGCAACTGTGTCGGTCAACCGTTAACTGTCTCATGCTCGCAACAGTTACCGAAGCATTGCTTTTACCCAGCAAAATGTGTGCTGTCCTGATGTTGCTGAACATTGCGGAAAAGATCAGCGCAGCTGTAGGCGAAACATTATCACGCAACACAAGCTCCGCCAACAACGTCACGTTTGCATTTGCGAGAGTGCAGAACTGCTGTTTTGCTACTATTCGACTGATGTTGCGGTAGCGTCGGGCCCTTTGATTCCGAAATGTTGTGGCAACGTAACTTTTTTTGCTTTGGGAAAACAAAGCTTACAAACAGTCATCGCAACGTTCGTTTTTACAGTCAGCAAACTGTTCCCGTGTCAGATTCAAAAACAGATTGCGTTTATACTGCCAGAATGCAGTCGTCAAACATTGCTTTCTAAAAGTGTTCCAACCGTACGACACAACAGTTTTGCGCAAGGTTGGGATAGATGTTTCGAGGAATTGTTGCGGAAACACTTGGCACTATTGTTGGTTGACTGTTGCTCAAACCTATTCGGCAGACGTTGCGCGCCACAACGGGGCTGCAGCTGTACATCATGTTTTTCAACTTTTGCCGCATGCATCTTTTCAACATTTGCACTGCATGACGAGGCAGCGCTCCTCGCAACAGTGCTTCCCCATGATTGGGGCAACAATGTCTTGCTTTTATTCCTAGAGTCTCAATGCCACTGCTGCGTTGCATAGTTTTGCGGGTGTTCTTCGCTTGTCTCGCAACAATTAGAAAAGAGGTAGGGAGCCTTTCGGCAATTATTCCGGAACCTGATCGCGGAAACAGTATTACAGACAACGTAACTAAACTCATCATACTGCCATAGAATATTTGGCGAGAAAGTTGCACAGATCTGTGCGGCGGGAACTAACTACAGGCGATCGCAACGCCACCAATTCTCCCACCTCGCCCACTACAGAAACTACACAGTCGCTGAAACTGGTTCAGGAGTATCGCATTCTACATCGCAAAGAGCTACTCCTCTACTATGGCTTTCATCGGCAATCCGGGCGCCGAAGCATATACGGTAGATATGCTAACCCCCACCACCTAAGCGGGCGTGCCTTCAGGTACCGCAAAAGTCAGCATGCACCCAGGTCGGGACGCGCTACCCGAAATCGTCGGTGAGAGGTGGTTGTATAAAAACAATATTAATTGTGCCGCGAAACCTTGTAAGCTAAAACTTTTAAAAACCACCACGTGCCTGCTATTTGTACCGATCTCCAATAAGAATTCTTACAAAAAGAGTTTTTTTTCCGTTTGTTTTTACCGAAAGAACAGCTTTCTAAAAGTTCATGGTAACCAGAGTGCTGGCCGGAGAGGTTACTCGTTCTGTGGATGCTAGTAGAGGGCGCCACCGCCGCCTTGTTCTGGAGTTCGCCGGCCCCTCCAGCACTGTTCCGTTGACTTATGCCAAGCTCTGTGCGACGACCGTCGTTTTAATTAGTGAAGGGCCGAACTTTTGCCGAATCGAAAGTTCGGCGCCGAATCTTGGGATTCGTCTCAGCCGAACTTTTGCCGAACTTTTCTAAAGATTCGGCGAAAATTCTTCAAAAATACATTGTTACCTGACTTAACATTGATATTGAGATTTTTCTGGCGAAAAAAGGTTTTATGTCTTTTTTTTTCTTAACTTAAATGCAACATGTAATGCTTATTGACACAGTTATTACTAAATAAGGTGATATTCTACACGGTAATTGTACCGGTGTCGTTTTTGTGTGTTTACCGGCAATTTTGGTGACTGCTTGCAGAAGTGGCGTGACAACGAGGTTGGGTAGAAGCGAGAGTTTCGGTTTTGAGGAACCATCGCAAGCCTGAATATGTGTGTACATTGTTAAAATGAAGGCAATAATACTACGTTCTTGCTTTCTCGGGTAATCACCATTTCGTGTGCGAAAACGATGCAACGGTTGCTGAGCCTTCATCAGAAGAGATAACAATATTATCGTATTTGATATTATTGTAAATATGCATGTTTTTCAATTTGAGTAACTTGGCGTCAGCTTTGCATAAAAATGTGCGTCTCATGCTCGCAAACTCTCGTTTTTAACCTTTAAAATGCGGGTTTCTGGTGTTAGGACATACACGGACGTTTAGGAAGATGGGGAGAGTTAGGAATGTCGGATGTGAGACGTCGAGCATTTCAGTTCTGTTTAATTTTATGCAGATACATGAAAATCGCGAAATAATACTGATTGAAAAAGCAATAATATTTTGTTTTGGTACACACTACTTCTGAGCCGAAAACAGAATTGTTATATCTCCGAGGAGTGCTTTAAAGTAATTGTCGGCCAATATTTCAACAACCTCGTTTCATCACTGGAAAGGCCACATGAAAATCACGTTATCCAGTGTATATATCCAGAATGCACCGCATCATTTGGCACTTGCGCAGTGGACTGCGTGAATTACTGTTCGATCTTCTATTCTTCTTGAAGAGAACCACAGTCGCTCACAAACACACAGTTACCGTGTTGCCTACACCACACATCGCCGTAACCGCTAGTTGTACTACACTGCACGATGGTAACCGCACGACTGCACGGCGTCCATTTGCAATCCATGGCCCCGTCGCGTTCTCGCGCGTGCGCAGACATTTGCCGGATTTTCGCCGAATCTTTGCCGAACTTTCCTTCAAAAGTTCGGCAGATTCGGTCCATCATAGTTTTAATGGCATTTCTTTTAAAAAGCATTGTTCCGAAATCATATGTTTGAGGAGTATCATGAAACTGCCTATTATTCACGTGCTTTACTGCTGCTTGTGGTTCATTAATTGGGTAAGTGGTGCGATAGCACCTTCCGCGCCGTTATGAACACTATCACGCTACAGTGCCGCTGAGTCAAAAAAAAAATAACCACCCAATGACCCAGCTGAAAGTGACATCCTCAAAGATTAGCAGAGCATCCCACTCATGTAATACCCCCCCCCCCTTTGCATTTATATTCATATTGTAATCCGCTTAAAGGAGTCATGAAATTATTTTCATTCTTTCTTAGCTTTAATCCTCAACTCAAAAGCGGATTGAAAAATCACGTGGTCGTGACATGCTTTTGCACCAGTGCGAGGACTCCAAGCTTTCACCGTGCTTTTTGAGCACATCATATAACTTGTCATTCGCAAGTGATAATAAATTCCGTCAGGGTACTCATTCACCACGAACGCGAATCCAAATATTTGTTGACGAGCGCATACATCCGAGTGACGCAGTTCTCGTGTCCAATGCGTGAGCTCGGTCGGCTGACGTGCTTTGGGTACCGTTCACGTGCTTTGGGTAACGCTGACATGCTCTGAGTACAGCGGATGTATCACAGTGAAAAGGCGGAGAGCTTTCAAGGGAAGTGAGATACAAAATAGTCCCCTATATTTTCAAATGTTCGTACCGAAAAGCTGGCTTTTGACTTCCTACCCTTTTATTTTGGCCCACTAAACGATATGTGAATAGTAAACTCCCAATGCAAAATCATTTATCCCAGCCCGAAATTCATTTCATGTTGATTAAAAGGATAAAAGGCGCGAACAGAACAGGACGAAAAAAGAACCACGTACGACACGGACAAGCGTCAACGTCCAACTGATTTTATAAAACACGAAACATTGTCAAACTGTCGATCCCCATCGCCTAAACACATGCAGCAGATAAAGGTTCGTATCGCTCATCACACGCAGCCCTCAAGAAACAGAATTTCTTTGTTTAGTAGATAAAGGGATGGCTGCTTACGCATTTGTCAGCCGCTTTGTGTATACCGAAAGCTACGATTAATCCCCTTTCAATCTTCTCTTTCCCTCTCTTAATAAACCTTTTGTGCTCTAACAAAGGTTCACACCCGCATTGTTCGTAGTGCTCCGCAAGATGCTGAGCCGAATTACTGCGCCCGGCTAGCTTGTGTTCCCGCGCTCTTTCATTAAGGCATCGGCCGGTCTGACCAATGTAAACTTGGCCGCAACTAAAAGGAATCTCATAAACCACCTTAGTCACGCCTTCTAATCTTTTAATTGATATGTACCAACTAGCCCAAACAAAATTTTTATTTAATTTCATGGCCCCTTTAAATCTGGAAATCAATAAAAGTAAAAGCACATCAAAAAAAAAAAAGCCTCGCGGAAAGCTAGAGCTTTTTTTTTCCAAAGAGGGGAATGCAAATTACCCTGATCCGCAAGTGCGGAAGTCACATTTTAAGGCGTTTGAGGAGAATAACATAGAGGACGAAAACAGGACGACACGTTTCTCCAACTGGCAGCATACATTTATTTTGACATCCGTCACCAAACGCCGCAGTCTCCGCGCGGAGTTGGAAGGGTTGAGGAGGATAGGGAAGGAA
>JAZHYW010011960.1:0-87869 GCA_037355805.1 Ixodes ricinus
CTCCGCTCCCCGCCCCCCTCCTCTCTCCTTTCCTCAAGAGGGCATCGTCGACACTCGGGCCTGCGTGAAACAGCGACGTGTCGATTGACATACAGCAGACCCCACCTCACGCCGTGCACGCGTGGCTGCGAGCAGGGCCACATGGCCCACGCTCCCCTCACCCACCACCCTCCCTCTCGACCTCCCGGACGCCCCCGTCGAGCTTCAAGGGGCGACGTCGAGCCAGTAAACGTTTGTTGAAAGTCGAAAGCCTGTCTTGTCTGTTTGTCTTAAATGTCCCTCTTTCCTTATCGTAAATTAGGAACCAACACGCTCAACCATCTACATTATACTTCCGTGAGCTTCATGTTATGTGCTGTCCTGCTGGCTACCCACCGAACCACCTGGAGTTTGACCCTTCCTCGTTCTTCCGGGCCGCCATCTTCGTGTCAAGGATGAGTCTCCTCCGCCTGCAACTACGAGCCTTGGGAGTCTGCCTTCGGGAGAACGTGGCCCATCCCTCTGTTCACCGTCTCCTAGGCTTCGAACCATCAAGTTGGCCTTCCACCTACAGAGTGATGCAGATAACGAGGAAGGAAGTGTCGCGAGAAATCCTTGTGATGAGGACTGGGATGCGCCCTCTGATGACCGGATGCTTCGGCACCTGCTTCGAGACGCACCCCGCCTTCGTTTTTCTGCGGCAGTCTTCGGACGTCCTCCTGGAGACATCGTGGAGACGCGTGCTCCAGGGCATCCTCGCGGGTTCTGCCTCCCGCCGCAAGACCGGTCTGGATCCTCCCATCAATCTGTCAGACACCGATCTGTCGGCAGAGGCAACTGCCCTTCTGTCAAAAGGACCCAAGTTCGCGCCGCCTGCGCCATCATCAAGAGTTGACCAGCTGGCCTGCGTCTACGAGATTGCGGCGAGGGTCCCGGAGAATGATCGACAGGACTTTGTCGGGGCGGCGGCCGGCGTGGTTTGCCATCACGGCGGCGCGAGTGCACCGGTGCGCTCGGAGGTGACACGCGTCGTGGAGGAGCTCCGCCGATCCGACCTGGTGCTTTTGGAGGCCGACAAGGTGGGCCGATTTGTCGTAATGAACAGGGACAAATTCGGAGAGAAAGTAGATGAGGCACTAAAAAAGAACTTTGTACCTCTAAAAAAGCGCCCATCGGGTGCACTCCGGTCCGAAGTCAAATCTGTTTGTGATTCTCTCAGCCTCTCTTCCTTAAAAACGCTAGTTTCTGCACCGTCAAAACAGTACCTTTCCATCTTTTTCACGGCAAAAACGCACAAGCCAGACATTCCCCTTCGAAGCATAATCTCTGAGGGGGGATGCTGGCAGAAACCTCTCGCCCTCTTCCTACAAAGGCACCTTTCCTCCATTGATCTTCCCCACCCCTTCCGCGTTAAGGGCTCCCTTGAGGTGATTGATTTTATCCGACCTTTGCACTCCAATCAGGACCACAACATGTTCTCGCTGGATGTCGAGGACATGTATTACAATCTCGACCTCAAAATTCTTCTGAGCTCCGTGTCCGAGGCAATCGACCTGCATGGACTGACGAGGTTCCAAAACGCGTCCGGAATCCCGGTTGGAGGCTTCCTCGATCTCCTCCGGCTCTACCTGAGCTCCACTCTGGTTGAGCACGAGGGAAGGGTCTTCATTCAGAGGTCGGGCGTGTGTATCGGTTCCTGCCTCGCGCCGATCCTCAGCGAGATTTATCTCTTTTTTGTGGATCGCGCGGTGCAGGGGCAGATTGCTCGCTCGGGTAATGAATGTAAGATCTTCCGGTACGTGGACGACTACCTCGTTCTTCATCCCGTCTCCAACTCAGATGCTCCCATCCTTCAGGCTTTCCAAACTAACGCCAACGGCCTCACCTTCAAAAGGGAAGACCCGACTCAGGAGGGCCTCCAATTTCTCGATATTCGACTAACCCGCTCGTCTCACGGTCTATGCTGGTCTTTTCAACAGCGCTCCCAGAAACCTGTCCTCCCCTTCTCTAGCCATCATTCAAAAACCGTTAAGTCCGGAATTGTTCAGTCTCTCCTTTCCTCCTCTTGCAAAAAGTCCTGCGATCACAAGATCAGAGAGAGCCTGTCGCTGCAGGCAACCCGGCTCCGGAAGGCGGGTTACCCGGTGGACCTCCTAGATAACATCAGCAAGAAGCTCATCCTGCAGTCAAGGAGCCGCCCAAAGGAGGCCCCCTCCGGGACCCGGTCTGCCCGCCCTGCGTGCATTCCTTACTCCCACAACACGGCACACCGACTGCGCGCACTTGCACATCGATTCGGTACCAGGGTTGTTTTCACATGTAAATTTAAATTGGGAGGCATGTGCAAGCGAGTTACCAACCCGGAACCCCCACCCACATGCACCAAAAAACACGCGCAGTGCTTCCGGCCCTGCACAAGGGAGAAGGTGTATAGTATCCCCCTTGTGTGCGGAGCCGAGTACATCGGTCAGACGGGGCGCTGCGTGAATGACCGTCTCCGGGAGCACGCCAAGGAGATCTCGTCTCCTTCTCCCGACTCCTTTCATCCAGTCGTGGTTCACGCCAAAAACTGCCCCTCGTGCACCCCCCAGTTCTCGGAAACCAAAATTCTCGGCGGGCACAAATCTCGATTCGGCAGGGAAATCCTTGAGTCTCTACATATCAAATCTTCAGTCTCAAACCTGTCCAGCCCATCCCTTTCTCTTTCCGATCGAGAAATTCGCTTCCTGCGGGGCGAGAGGGTTCCTCCAAAGACATAAAAAGTCAAAATTCCCGTATCTTCGGCTCCTTCCATCTCCGCGCTTCCCCCCCCCCCCTTCCCTTCCTTCCCCAAAGGGCACCGCTCGGCGCCGGCCCATCTTTTCCTCCTCCTCTTCTCCGCTCCCCGCCCCCTCCTCTCTCCTTTCCTCAAGAGGGCATCGTCGACACTCGGGCCTGCGTGAAACAGCGACGTGTCGATTGACATACAGCAGACCCCACCTCACGCCGTGCACGCGTGGCTGCGAGCAGGGCCACATGGCCCACGCTCCCCTCACCCACCACCCTCCCTCTCGACCTCCCGGACGCCCCCGTCGAGCTTCAGGGGGCGACGTCGAGCCAGTAAACGTTTGTTGAAAGTCGAAAGCCTGTCTTGTCTGTTTGTCTTAAATGTCCCCCTCTTTCCTTATCATAAAAATAATATTCCTCTTTGTTAAAGGGGTAGGGAAGCGACTTGCGATTTTGACGCTGCTTGATTGGTTCGATTACCTCGTATACGTCGGTGAAACAACGTATACTAGTACACCATACCTCGGGTATTCCCACTTGGCGGGATTGCAACGCGTTGACAATAAAGCTGGCGCCTCCTAGTGACGACGATCGTAATTACGATATTCTTGGCCGTTTATGGGCCCGTAACGTTGCGAGCGTGACGGGAAGGGCGAATGTCCCTAGGTGCATCGCGCGGCCTCCATGATTGATTTTGAAGCGCTCGCCAGAATCCGTCGGTTGTCACGAAAACTATTGCCATGCGCTGAAAATACAAGCGTGTGATTATCATTTACAGATATCATGGATCATATTAACCCGTTTCAAAGTGTTTAGGGGATATTTCAAGTCTCGATCCTGTACCCCTCTAAGACCCTTTTCAGTTTCTTACAGCACAATCGTGTGTTTCTTTTGTGTTTATTCGCGTGTGACTATTCTCGGGTTTATGTAAAGGTTGCCCGATCAAAGAGTAAACTGTCTAACTGATGACTGGCTGAAGAATAATTGCTGCAATATAAGAAATGATCATATCGAGAAATTTGCACTCTGCCAGTATCATGCGGACATGCGTGTCTAGTGCGGCCGTGGTTGTATCGAATACTGCCGGTTTCTGTCTAAACAAAAATACTAATTAGTGTAAAGCGGAAAGGACTGACATTAAAATACAAAAAAGAAAAACAGAGTATACGATAGAGAGGCGTTAGAACTTCAGGAAGGGTCAAAACGCTCACAGTGTCATCATTGTCATCTCGCATAAGGCTCGTGCACACGAATGAACGGCACATTGCCCCAAAAAGCTGCATCCCAGTTAGAGTAAACATTGTCCAGCGGTTTGTAAAAATCTGTCTTTCAGCGTTGAGCGGAGTGCACTGCCATGTGTGAGAGTGCTTTGTTGTGGAGCCTGAAACGACAGGGGGTCGACAACCTCGACAACAGGTGGTCGCGGGTATACATATGGCAGGCATCTGTTTCGGATTTTTCGTTTATCAAGTGTAAAAAATTTACGCTTGCCGTACAGTGTCGTCGAAAAAGAGTTAGGGGATCGGTTGCCGAATGAGTAATTAACGCACCACGGCTCAGAGCGCGCTGCAGAAACCAGAGATCCTGGGTTCAGTCCTCACCCCTGCCCGTTTCAATCATGGTACCGGGGCCGTGTATCAATACTGCGTGATGCACGTTAAATACCCCAGACTAGCGGTTGTACTTAACTGGATAAATTTATCTCCTATAACTGAGACACCAGGAGCCCACTGAGGCTGACTAGCTTCCTGTTTTATAACACGTACGCACAACGCAATTATTATTATCTAATTTCGAAAAAGAGTTCAAACCAAGATATATTAGACACGTCAAGAACTCAAGCAACAATTTGGCTGCGATTTTTCCCTCTAAATAAACATAATGCGTGACTTGCACACCCAAAAACAACTATTTAATGTCTTCTAAAGAAATCTGCAGTGGGTATGTAGCGATCTTTGAAATTTGTTTAAAAGACATTAAACAGTTGTTTTTGGGGGTTTAAACAATACTACACTGCTTAATATTTTTCCCGCTAAATCCAGCGACAACTGATTTCACGTGACCTGACGCCAGGTGAGGTGACGTCATTTTCACTACGCAATTTAGAGAAAAGCTAACGCTGCGTGAGCTGAGGTCACGTGAACTGGTCACGTGAAGTGACGGTGGCAAGTTACGGTGTAACCTGGTACCGTAACCTAACGCGACGTCAATTGCCCCGCCAAATTTAGCTGGAAAGTGCAGGGAAGGATGGACGGATGGAAGGACGGACGTACGAACCAATTTCTGGTATTGTGGGTTCCGTTAAGAAAGCATCCCACCTTTTAATATAATTCTGACGTTACATTACTTGACGCTTCTGCCAGCCTTGAGATAATATCAGACTGATAGCGACACCGAGGCATAAAGCGTGGGACCGCTCCCGGCGCGCTGGGAAAGCCAGCGATCTCCCCGCCTCTCCTTCTAGCCCATCTCGTGACTCGGTTTGAGCGTTCATTTTATACTTTCCCTGGTATCGCGGGCCGTCGGTATAGAGTAGTGAAGTAAGGCATCACCCCATTGAGGTACACTATAGTGATTTCTATTCGACAAGTAATAATGAACGACGTTATTCGCATCACCGAAAAGTAACGTGTTTTTCGTGAACTCTTACTTCAACCATGAACAGAAACCGAACTCCCAACCGCAGGTGGCGGACAACATTGGCCCCGTGTCGTCGCCGACATGAAGTACCCATGCGGTACAACCGCTCCCTTCTCGTGCATTCGTAGCTGTGACTCTGCCCGGATTTGTCACAGTGGTTGTGATTCCTCCGTGAACACCAGATTTGATGTTGTGCACAAAGAACGTCAAAGTGCCATTCTTGCTCTAAAAATGTAGTCCTTCTCGTTCTCAGTGGGCAGTTGTCTCTACTGTCGAAACCAGACAATATCACGCTGAAGATGTAATAAAGTGATGGTCATTGTGCTCTAACATAAAGTGCGGTTCATTATCCCGCTCTTGATAAGGATACCGTCAAGCGCGCCGCCTGTGGGGATAATAACAAAAGGGAACAATAAAAAAATAAAAAATAAAAACGCGCCTTTTTGTATCGTTGCAGCGTCACTGTTCACTGCGACACCGCGCTTTTTGTCGCCTGCGAAACCCGGGGTTTGCAGGCCCCCGCCACATGACTGACTTTCCTGCCCAGATTGTGTTGGGCTCGAAGGGGCAAGTGTGGCGATCGCTCGCTTCTCCTAGCAGCCAAGAAAAATTCGACGCCTCAAGTCTCAGTATCACTATCACCATGGTATAATATTAAGAATGCGTCCGCGATTCCGAGATAGTTCCGTCCTACTCTTGTCAGCTAAGCTGAGAGGTCGGCGGAAGCATTGCACGTTCTCGCCGGACGAATCAATCGCATGGCTTTATCGCCCGACCCCACTTTCTGCGCGATAGTAGACACACAAAATGTAAACACACGGTTGACTGGTCGAACGAGCACGTAGCATCCATCGCTGTATCAGCTTGTCAGTGAACAAAGTATGTATGAGTCCAAGGTGGCTTTGCTACCCGCAGGTAGATTGCGCTCCACTTCGTACGCTTGCATCTTGTGACCGCTTCTGCTGGCGCGGTCGTCACACTTCCCTTCTAGCTCACGACACCCTGATTGCTAGATATTTCGACGCCGTTGGACGGTCATTCCTGATGTCTTCCTACATGGCAACAAAACAAACAGCTTTGCTTTTTTTTAATAAAAATAATTAAAGAAAAAGAGCGGAGTTGTGCCGACTGGTAAAACTGCACAGGCTTTTTGAGCGCCCAGTGAGATGTTGAGGGGAGTTTTCATTTGCATCTCTCAGGTTGTCTCTCCTCAATCTGGTGCCACAAGTGCGCTATATACGTTCGATATGTCTCTTGTGGAAAAGTTTACATACTACGTAGATACATCTAAAACCGTTGTAGTATCCATTATTGTTTTGAAGTGAGGTGTCAAAGAAACGGTAGGCTTTTCCAGTATAATTACAAACTAGGCGCAACTCTTTGATGAGCCGCGTCCAACCCCTAGCCGTGGAAGATGACTTCGAGCGCATAACTGCAAACAAAAAACAAGCAAAAAAAGAGATAAGGTCAATATATTATTGTTAACTTTTGAGAAAAAATCAAACAAACAGTGTACTCGGGCCGGCAACAGTGATACATGTACCCCAAGAAAACCACACTGTTTGTAAACATTACGTATAACTCTCATTTGCGTTGAAGATTCTGAGACGACCGAGGTGCATGCCAAGCCCGTACAATGCCCTGTAGAAACTTATACTAAAGGAATTCGCGTTAGGTTCTCTGAACCTTCGCTACAGCTGCGGGTCGAGATCCCCGTTTGTATAACCCGTGTCATGGCTCCTTCCGCTCTCTGAATCAAGTCTGAATCAAGTTAGCGAGTGTGTACGACGAAATCATCGAGCACGTCGTCACTCGAGGAATTCGCGTCGCCAAAGACGCACGCATGTCGATTAGATGATTCCGAGGAAGGCGAATGACACCGAGCATAAAAAAGCAATTCTGTTATGCGCATGCGCAGACAGCTCTAACGGGCGTCTGGCGTTTCCGCTGTTTATGAGAAATATAGCTAGTGAAGGACCACTGCTTTGGTGTCTTCAACGTGCACCACGCAATAGTGATTTGACTATCTTACGCCAGTGCGATGGTCATCCAGATCGAAACGGCCAGGGAGGGGGTGGGGGTTCGAACCCAGGATCCCTGAGTACTGCGGCGCGAACTCCCACTCCATGCACTCCGAGCTGCGATGCGTGAACGCACTCAACAACATCTGCGTTTAGTCCTTATTTGGAATTCTCTTTGTTCACGTTCCACTCAGTAAAGGGGCCATGCAGCACTTTCTGACTGTTCTTTTTTTAATTCGCACCAGACCTGAGCGCACTGAACGTAGTAACTTAGTGAACGTTTTCTTTTCTCGAAATTCGCTTTATTTTAAAAGTTATAGACATATTAAAATTACAAAAAACAAGCAAAAAATAACCTCCTTCATGACGTCCTTGGTCCTCTGTCCCCCCTTTTCCCGCGCCCGCGGACCGCGGTGACTGATGAGATGTGGGGAGGAAGGGGAAGACGGGGGAAAGGAGGTGAGGCCGAGGAGAGAGAGCTGCCCGGGAACGGGGCAGCTCTCTCTCCTCGGCTGACCAGGACCAATAACGTCACGATTTCGTCACATGCCGCGCGCGTTCGACACCGACGGGGTGCACCCCGTAGGAGGAGAAGGTTTCAGCGTCGTCCGGTTAAAATATCGCGGACTGATATTTAGTTACTCTCTCCGTGCCCGCTGGGTTGCCAGAACCACAAGAGACGTGGAAACCGCAAAAAAGGTAGACGCTTAAATAGATTGCAGCCCTTTAAAGGCACAGCGAAAACGCTCAAGTATTTACCGGATCTCGACACATCACCATCTTTTTCTGCATGATAAAGTCCGTCTAGCTATGGACACCGAACGTTAAAAGAGGCACATGTGAACGCAGCGTCTAAAGCAAGCAACAGCCCCGTCATTTTCCAAATGTCGTTTGCTGCCAGCGCGGCAACGCTAGCTTGGGCCCCAAGCTAGGCTTCTAAACAGACCGCGATACGCGCGGTCACCCCTCGCTTCGCCTAGTTCGGGGACATTCATTATGATCTGAGGCTCGAGCGTGCACCGAGCCTCGCCGAAAATGCCAAGGGCTTGCTAGGCGACCCTTCTCCGCCCTCAACGTTGATCTCCACAACGGTCCAAGTTTGGCTAGCGTTGCCGCGTTCCCTTTAGCAGACGAAATATAGATTATGACGTCTGCCGTTACTGGTTTCCGGACGCTGCGCAACCTTTGCAAGTCAGGTTTTATGGCGCCGCCATTTTGCTCCGTGGGGTGCGCTTGGACGCGGCTATAATCCAATAGACCTATTGCTATGTACCCAAGCATCAAGGAGAATGCAGGGATTGGTGTTCCACGCGCCCCACGTGCTGGCCTGAGCAGTAGAAAATTTTCTAAAGCAAAAACCTAAAACAAATTGTATCTTGCACGCGCGTTCGTGAAAGCTTTATTTTTGTTATTTACTTCGAATATTTTATACAGGGGAAGGCGTGCGCGTGTGGCGCGTGGAACATCAATCCCTGAATTCACCTTGATGCTTGGGTAATATAGCAAATGGTCTATTACGACGTCTTAGCAAGGCTTCATAATCGGATTATGACGCGTCCAAGCGCACCCCAGCCGAGCAAGATGGCAGCGCCCTGAAGCCGGACTTGCAAACGTGTGCAAAGAGTACGCTTCGTTGCGTACGGGAGCACTGACCGTAGTAGGACGGGCTTGAAGGCCGTTCATACACTTGCGCGCTTGACTAGGACCGACTGAGACAAGACCGGTTTTTAAGCCTCTTGAGACGGCTTACGGCCGGTTGCATTGCTGCGCAGCCGGTGGTAAGCTGTCGCAAGAGGCTTAAAAGCCGGTCTTGTCTCAGGCGGTCGTAGTCAAACGTAAAGGCCCGTTCACACGCTTGCGACCGAGTACGACTGAGAGAGACAAGACCGGTTTTAATCCTCTTGCGACTTCTTAGGACCGGGCGCGCTGCTGCGGAGCTGGTCCTAAGACGTCGTAAGAGGATTAAAAACCGGTCTGGTCTCTCTCGGTTGTACTCGGTCACAAGAGTGTGAACGGCGCTTAAGGCTGCGGTCCCACGGCAGCCATCTTGAACAAGGCGTTAGTTCAACCAATAGATGGCGACACGCACCCGTGGGGTGGCCGAAACATTGGTTCACGGTGGGATGGCTCGAGCACCATCACGTTCCCCTCGTGGCCTTGCTCGCGCCGCTGCCAGCTGTGCTCAGCTGGCTCAAGTAGCGTGGCCCAGCAAACGGATGTATGCGAGAATGTCAGGCTGGGTATAAATTGTTCTCTGATATAGGGAGATGCGGTTCGGCGGTTGTAACGGGCTTTCGCAATAAATCTTACCAAGAAGGAATCAAATGTTGATTGACGTGTCAATATTCTATCAATGAAAACTTCTTCTGCAGGAATGCACGCTCAGTAGACTCAATCTTCCAAGACACCAGTGGAAGCGGACGTCAAGTAAACTGCTTCGCGATTTACGGTACTTACCTCACCATTTTAATGACGACTGAAAATAACGTCACGAAATATTGTGTTTCACGGGATCCGGAAGATGTTGTAAAGGTTGTTACATTATAGTTCCCAGAAAACAAACGCCGTTGCAATATTTTCGGAAGTACCGACACACATAATGTTGTAAGTACAGCTTAGGAGGAATATGATGAAAACCATCAGAATAAATAGGAAGACGTTTATTTGCAATGAAGACGCTATGAATGAACGGCGTTTAGCGACGGCAAGTTATGAGCGTTCGGGAATTTATAAGTTCACGTGATTGCTAACTATGGACATGCGGACAATGAAGACCTGTTTTGTCGGGAGATGGTGTTGCGGTGATGACCTGATATCGGACGACTCGTGGCAGACGAACAAGCAAGTTTCTTCTCAGCGAATGGTAAGCGTCCAGTGTCAAGCACAGCACGTGGCTACCGACGTTGTCGACGTTTCGAACACTTACCGCTTTCGACAAAAGTCCTGGCACCTGGGCTAACTTTCTGGAAAGACTCGAAGTCTTCCTTGAGTCCAACGCCATCATGAACAGTAACTGAAAACGATCCACTATTCAGTCGGTGGGTGGCGAAACGTATCCGCATCTGCGGAGTCATGGTCGATGCGTACTCTAAGTGGTTGGAAGTTTACACGATGCCTGCCACGACGTCCAAACGCGTCATTGACGTTCTACGCTCTCTTTTCCTACTTTTGCCCTACCGAAAATACTTTTCTCTGATAACGCGCCAAATCTTGCTTCAAATAAAATAAACAAGTTTTTGAAAAAAAAAAAAACGGCATCAGGCATCACATTAGTGCACCATACCATCCTGCAACTAACGGGCAAGCAGAACAGATGGTGTGCGAAACGAAGAAAGCCCTCTTGAAGCTTACGGAAGAAGCAGTTCAGTGAAGAATCGCCAGGTTCTTGTTCCAGCAGCACGCGACGGTCTCATCTTACACGGTAAAAACACCCGCCGAAGCAATGTTCGGCGGACGAAGAGCCACACCCTCGATCTCATGATACTATGGCCTACGAACGAAGATCGAGAGATTCCCAGATCGGGAGTAATGGCAGTTTATTCGGTCGGACAACTCGTCTACGTGAGGAATTTCAGCGGAAGTCGGGCCTTCCATGTAAAACTTGAGTAGAAAAGGCTCTATGTTGGTTGACCAGAAGGTGTCATCCCTCTGAATACGTTGGATATCAATGCCCTTGAGTGTAAATATAACTAAATCACAAAACTCTCTTTGTGTATTGTGTAACTGCCCTTGTATTTGGTAGTAGAAGCTATGGTGGTGATTTGGACCTTTCACACCAGGCTCCTTTTTCTTATTTTTCGCCTCATACTCCTTTGCGGTTTAAGTAGGCTTCAAGAATCTTTTGGAACGGGGACACTTTACGTCAACGAGGCCATTTGTTCCAAGTAGTCAATCAGGGAATGCTGCTAGAAATCCGTCCCTCATATTAACGAATAAGCCGCACTTCTGCACAGTGCAGTTTTCCTGTTCCACGTACAGTTGTAAAGCAGCATCCTCATTGATTCTACCATATTCTGTTGCGGGTGAAGAAAGGTCTTTGGGTACACGATACTTGAAACAAGTCTGGCACTGTACGTTGTGGTTCGACACCCACTAATGTCGTCGTCCTTATAGAGCCTCATCATTTAATCATTACCTCGTCACCTCATATTGCTCTTCATCAACAGTAAGTACAATAGGCTACCGCCATATTACAATCCAAGAATTGAAAAATTGAGTCGTTCAGTCCTTCAACATGTTTATTATTTATATAATGTTATTACGTTACATTACCTCGAGACGATCGACGTCCATCGTCGATCTTCAAATACTTATACCTGTATATAAATTAGACGCACAAGGGGGGGGGGGATCGGTGGCCGAGTGCATGGTCTAGCGCACACCAGCTCGGAGCACGTGGAGCGAAAGCTCGCGCTGCAGAACCCACCCCGCCCCTGCCCGTTTCGATCTGGAAGAGCATCGTACCGGCGTGCGGTCGTGTATCACTACTGCGTGGTGCACGTTAAAGACCCCAGGTTTGCGGTTGTACCGCACTGGCTAAATTGCTCATCTACAGCTGAGACACCAGACGCCCACTAAGGCAGACTAACTTCCGGCTGTATAAACATACACACAACAATTTGCAATTAGACGCACAATCACAAAGAACACAGCGTGCCGCCTCTTTTCTTTGGATCGCCTTTTTTTAAACCAGCGCAAGCTCGCGCGTTCTCTCTTTTGAGACGGTTAGAACGGTCGCACATAAAACCCGCGTTTCTCCTACCCGGCCGCTTCCTCCTCTCATTATGTGTAGTTGGTTATAACTAAATAAGCTATAATAATGGTGTATTATTCATATTTACTTTCAGTTTCAGTCAGGGGAAAGGAGTTTCGCGGGAACTAGAGCCAATAAATGAGCTGCGCTTAGAGTATCGGCACTCTCTTCCCCGACAGTGTTGTGGGCGCCGCCATTTTGGTGCTTGTGCAGAGCAGGCGCAACTGCCGATCGTCATGATTCAAAAGTGCGACATCCTCAGCATTAGATTCGGTGTTAGGAAGCTCATGTAATGTTGCTTTGCTTTGTCGCAAACTGTTTAAAGTGGAGGACGGAAAAGCGTTTCTTGTGATTTCAGATAAAGCTTCAAATAACTGGCAACCATGATTTTAAGCCACAATATAGCCAAGTGTCGCTACTCTGAAGCGTAGCTTATTTAATGACACTATTCATGCTCTTGTTCAAGAAGCTTGTAATACCTGGAGGGGCCATGACGTAAGCCCCGTGGATTCCACAAGCCACTACCTTTTGACACCTGCCTCTTCCTCATTGTTCCCGCTTGTGCCAGTAAATTAGCTACGGTTCAGAGTAACGACACTTGGCCATATTGTGGCTTAAAATCATGGTTGCCAGTTATCTGAAGCTTTATCTAAAATCACAGGAAACGCTTTTCCGTCCTCCACAAATGTTTAAACAACCCGCGACAGAGCATAGCAATATTGCATCAGCTTCCTAGCACCGCATCTAATGCTGAGGAAGTCGCACTTTTGGATCATGACGATCGGCAGTTGCGTTTGCTCTGAACAAGACCCAAAATGGCGGCGCCCAAAACAATTTTGGGGAACGGAGTGCCGATACTTTAAAGCTCATTTAGTGACTCTAGGCATGAAGTGAACTCGGGTGTATTCTTTTCCTCTTCGTCTTTATTGTTTATTGATTTCAATCATATCGAATAATGAACACATTATATCACGCTACGCTTGTGTAATTATTTGTCTTAGATTTATTAACCTGACCCAGTACTTAAACCATTCATTTATCGATAGTAAATCTTCCAATATATTTTTTAAATGTGAAGGTAAAAAGACACGGAGATTGATGATGATACAGACGCCAACGCCGCCCTCGAAAATTTTTTGAACATTAGAAATCAGCAGTTTTGTCTGCCATCCGCCAGGTAGCGCAACAAAACACCCAAACAGTTTTTAATTGTTTTTAAAATTAGCTAAGCTCTACACCTATCAAGAAACCAAAGCAAGATCATTGTGAAAATTTAATACATCGCAATGTATATCTATTCCAAACAATAAATGTTATTAGATGCCAATAAATCTGTTTGATGTCCAAAAAAGATATGCGTCAAAAACAGGTAAGTTTGAAGGGCTCCTGGAGCGTTATGACTTTGAAAATGAAAAAAAGCCATCGTCCACCTCTTGGGCAACCATTGTAGTTCTAAATGTTATAAAAGATTTTATCATAGTTTAATTATTTCCTCAGCGGCATTTGAAGTACCATGACTCGAAGCACAAAAAAGTGCTACGTTTGATATAAAATATCTAAACAAAAAAATTTTACACAACATTAAATTTTTTTTGCATATTACCAATTATAAGCACTACATCTGTAGCTAATTTCATTGCCCTAGCGCTTGTCATTAAAAACATATTTGTGCTGAAAAATGTCAATTTTAGGGCAATATTTGGAGGGATGAAAAAAACAAAGTAGTGCAAATACCAAAAAAGTATATCGTTACATTCTGCTCCGACATCATCTTAACAAAACTGCTCTATTGGAACCGTGTTATCTTTAATGGATCGTTCATAAAACATGAACCAGCGGAGCAAGTGAGGGTCCGCGCCATCATATTCGCAACGCTACAAATGCGCATGAACAGTATAAACCAATACATACATAATATCAAATGAAAGAGGATTGCATTGCCTTTCGAATGACATCAATCCCACAAAACAGTATTTAAAAGGAGATGAGTAATGACCTGCCAAAAAGTACCTAAACTGCCACATTCAGTGGCTTTTTACTAATTTTTTATTTGCACCAAACTTGATTTCGATTTATTTTAGAGTTATAGGCAAATTAAAATTACAAAAACAAGCAAAAATAACCTCCCTTCATGACGATCCTTGTTGCTTGAATGGCCGTGACCTATAGACGAGGGGTAGTGAGCTGAATGAGCTCACGTTTGCCATCACCACGCGAGAGGCGCCACGCCAGCGTAATGATAAGTTTGCTGCGTTAGAGTGCTCTCATTGCATTGCTGCGCGCGATGAACAAATTGCACGACACTTATTGTCACAAAACGACAAACACCGGGGAAGATCAGTCAGACGAAGCCACTTTGCCGTTATGACGAAATTGCCAAACCGCAGACAATGCGCTGTTTCATCGAAGGTTCAGAATGTTTTATTTTGCCGCCAGTTCTTCAACTTTACACGCGGCGCGCGCATCGACCTTTCAAATGTTTTTTCCGGATCCACGATCTTTGTGGAAAGGCCTTTTCACCGATTGGTGGTGTCGCTCAGAATCATTTCTGTTTCCACGGAATATTGGTTTTTTCGACCGGGCATTAGAACAAAATGGCTTTTGTAAGAATAAACGGTTTGCGCCTGAGCAGATGAGACGGTAAAGTGAGTGGCTTCCACGGTAGGGTTACACCGGGATGGCCAGATGGCGCGGTATGGTGATTGGCTGCCGCGGCTGTGGGATAGGCTGGGCGTCGTCCGCGTGTAGGTGACGAGATAGTACTTCTCCGTGCCCGGGCGGTTTGCCTGGAACTTCGAGACGTGGAAACTGCAAAAAGGTAGACGCTTAGTTATGATTGCAGGGCCCTTTGGGGCTAAGCACCCACTATGTGTCGACTCATTCATAATCAGTACGCCAGGGAGCGCAGCCAGTACCGTGACGCGCCAAATCAGGCATGTACTGATGAAAACGTAAATTAAAAGGTTTTCCCGCTGGGTTAGTACTGGTGCGGTGATAAAGCAGGCGCAGGTGAGCGAGAAGCAGCATCAGCAGGATGCAGGCTTCCAGCCCGCGCGTGCCGCATGGACGAAGAGTACGGATGCCAGACGCGCCGTATTCTGACGGGCGACGTGAGGTGGCAACGCGTTATCTCGACAAAAAGATGCATTAGCGTCCAGGCAGTTCAGCATCGTTTCCTCGCAGGCGGTGAGAGCCAGCGAAGCCTGCCGCAAAGGCATCGTGATGGAGATCACGGATCAGAGC
The DNA here is from genome assembly GCA_037355805.1 of Ixodes ricinus. Classification (NCBI taxonomy): domain Eukaryota; kingdom Metazoa; phylum Arthropoda; class Arachnida; order Ixodida; family Ixodidae; genus Ixodes; species Ixodes ricinus. The sequence continues at coordinate 15,403 of JAZHYW010011960.1, forward strand.
AGGCGTCGACACGACTGGCGCGCCGGGCGAACGCAATATTCCAGCAAATCCGGATGCGTTCAAACGGCTCCAGACTGGAAAGATAACAGGGACGAAACGCCTGCTGACATTTCTGGAAGATCATTGACTGAGCTCAACGCAGGTTTGCTTCCAGCTTTCATGCTGACACCATCATGGACTGCGGCTGCTGACTGCTGGTGGTCTGCTGCTTTAACGATGTGCTGTTGCCAACGGTACTGTTCCGTTTGTTAACCAGCACATCACTAATCGGCAGGTTTCCAGCAGCCGACTCTGGAATTAGCGTCAGAAGGTTTAGCGTGACCACCGAAGGCGCAGACATCAACTGTTCATCTCCGTTTATTTATACAGAGAAGATTAAAAAATATGGTGTCCAGAAGGTAATCTTCATTTCGCGTCATAAGACTTTGAAACAGTAATAGCGGCCTGTTGAGGTTCAAAAACGATGGTCGAACGCTTTGCCGCGCATTACTTCCGCCTGAATTTGATTGCAGCTGACGCAGCCGAAGTCGAACTCCGGCGGTCAATGGTGACGACGCATCCTGAATAAGCACGATGCGAAACGGTTGGCGCGCGATGCAGCAGCGCCAGCGATCACGCATAAATACGGCTGTAAACGTCGGTTATCAGCATATTCATCGGTGGAGTTCAGCTTTATCGCGCTGGCGTTTCGACGGGGATGGCGCGCGCGCTGTACGCGCGCGCGGCAACGCGTGGCTGTAAATTGGGTGACCGATTCCGTGTCCCAGGCCTTGAGGATCTGGCCCCAGCACCCGGAGAACTTGCCGAGGACCTGTCGCTGGAGTAAGCGGTGCAGCAGCAGGCAGAAGTGCGCAAACGGCAGAGAATTTATGCGCACCAGAGGTAATCAGCGGTAACTTCATAGATGGTACCCGCAGGCAATAAGCGGTGGTAACGGTTATAACCAGCTGTATGCACCGGTAGCCACGGTAATCTACCGCCACGGCCCCGGATAATAAGCAGCTTACCAGCAGCATCACCTGTGACGTCATCGGCATCCGCATTGTCATCGTCATCACCACTGACGACCTCGTACTGCGATGTCACCGATGACGCCGCCGGCATCCGCATCGTCACGATCGATCGTAGATGCGACATCACCGGTGACGCCACCGACGCCGTTTTTCATTGGCATCCCACCGTCGGCGCCGTCGATCACTGAGCGACGCCAGCAGTGACGCCACGACGTCGTCGTCAAGGTCACGTGACCCTCTCCGAGGTCACATGACCCCCCCCGTTCAGTACCCTTCTCTCCTCCTCAAGTGCTGCGCTCTAATCTCCGCGTTATTGCACGGCGCTGTAAACGGCTTCCATTTTTTTTGTAGAACATTTAACAGATCTTAAACAGCAAGGTCGACTTTTCTAACCACAGGCGTAACATAGCTTATGGCGACTTCAATCTTCCGAAGGTCGATTGGTCAGGCCGACTTAATCCTGAGTGACTGTACTGGCATTCATGATAAGGCACAACGCCTATTTGAGCTTATCAATTTCAATCAACTCTTTCAGCATAACACGATAAAATGTGTCCGAAGCATTTTAGATTTGATAATAACAAATGCTCCTCGTGTTCGATATCGATCAGGCATGCGTACACCGCTTGTGCCAGTCGACAAGTTTCACCCTCCGTTTTCTCTACATTTTTTTTCCTGTCATTCCAAGTGCACAAACACACAACCAGTGGCGAAGTTCAGATATGCTTGCGGTGACCACGAGGGGTCAGTACGGTCGTCTGCTCAGGCCATGACTGGTCTGGCTTCTTTCAGCATTACGAACGTCGACTCTTGCGCCGACATGCTGACCGCGATTGTCCAGGATGCTGCGAATGAATTTATACCCGTAAAAGTTGCCCAAAAAGGTACCGAAATTCCCTAATCGGTTACTTTTCTGCAGATTTGTAAAGGCTACATAAGCAAGTAGCGACGTTAGCACATAATCTTCTAAAAGAAACTAAACTGCGAGTATTGGTAACTAAGCAGATTCTTCAATCTGTAGAGCAATAGCAAAAAAACTTCTCTTGCTCGAGACGAAAGTTAGCTTTACCAGGATCGTCTGGAACATGACTTCAAAGGACAACCGCATCGTTTTTGGCGTTACGTGCGAACAAGCAGTGGACAATGTCAGCGCATCGAAAAGCGCTAAAAGCGGACGGCAGCCGTGTTGCTGCACCGCAAGAAGTATCCGGATGTCTGCTCGGCATTTCAGTTCCACTCTTCTGCAGTCGGATAGCACGCCTCCGGTTTTTAACATCGAAGAAAGTGTCGATGGCTTTGGCGAACAGTATAACAGAAGATGAGTGTATTACTGCTGTACGTAGGCTCAAGTCAAAACTTTCCACAGGCTGTGATGGTATTCCAAATTTATGCTCATGGATGCCTGAATAGCCCTTGTTCCCGCTTTAACTCATGTGTACAATTTGTCGCTACGGCGCGGAGTTTCTTCCGATGGAAAATGTCTGTGGTCGTACCAATATTCAAATCTGGCGACCCTGCGATGTCAACAACTTTCGCCCAGTGTCACTGTTGTGTGGTTTTTCAAAAGTTTTCGAAATGGTTATTTATGAACGTCTCTATTTTTACTTTAAACGAAAAATATCACCATTACAGCATGGCTTCCTGAAAGGTAGATCGATCGAGACTAATACGAGTGTCTTCCTTGGATATACCGGCCCTTTAGTAGCCAACCGTGGTCGATAGACACTATTTATTTTGACATGTCAAAGGCTTTGATAGGGTTTCTGCACAACATACTTTTGTCAAAATTTAAAAAATATGGCTTATGCCCTACTTACTGTTCATGGTTTTGCAGCTACCTGGGAAACCGCCAGAATCAAGTCAGTTTCTCAGATTGTTTGTCTCAAGCCGTTGTTATCATTATCTGGTGTGCCCCAGGGCTCTAACCTCGGGCCGTTGCTATTTTTAGAATCATCAACGACTTGCCGTCGCAGGCGCTGCACTCCAAAGCATTATTGTACGCAGATGATTTAGCTGTTCAGGAGGGTAGAGAATGTACAGGATTGTCTGTTGTTACAAAACGACGTATGTTCAATTGAGCAGTGGTGCATAACAAATAGACTCCAACTTAATCCAAGAAGACTTCAAGTCATGTCAATCAGCAGGAAACACGAGAGCATAGTGTTCAGCTACAACCTTTCAGGAGGGCACATAAAGCGTGTATCTCTCGTACGGGATCTTGCGTGTTCAAGTGGACTCCAGGCTGTTTTTTCATCAACATGTGTCACAGATAGTTAATCAAGGCCTGCGATGTCTTGGTGCGGTGTCACGGATAACTAGAAAATTTAGAAGCCCTCATTGTGTTCTTCTTATATTGTTCACTTGTCCGGCCGCGTTTAGAGTTCGCATCCGGTAATATGGAACTCGTTTCTCGGCTACAGCAATGTAATAGAAGAGGTGCTGCGCAGAAATTTATTCGTATTGTATACGATAGGTACATTGGTCGTCGCACGTTTTTACAGCTATAGCTCGGTATTAGTAGACATAGGCCTCCCAGTCTCTTCACGACAGTGAGGCATGCACAAGCATATGAACTTTTGAGAAAAGCGCAGATGGCACTCTTGATTGCGACGAGTTGTTGTCATCATTGTGCTCCGTGTCCCATCTTGAAAGGCGTAAATGTATTCACACATTTTATACAGATATTCATTCAAAGTGTCCAATGACCCTGGTGACAAGATACATACAATTCAATGTTTTTACAAGATGACATATTCACTTGACTCTATCTTAGTGCAGCCCGGTGGCAACCATTTTTATTTTTAACTAACTAGGATTTGATGACGCGTCAGATTGATTTCATTGTGCTCCTCGGCAACCACACTGTCCTATGCAATACCCTTTTTATTGTTAACGCCACCAAAGCGAAACATGACAAAGTGTACTGTCCTGTAGGCCTTACGGCTGTTGACCGGCACTAAATAAACTATTCTATCTATCTATCTATCTATCTATCTATCTATCTATCTATCTATCTATCTGCCATTATTTCTTTTTCTTCTCGGTCCGCGAGCAAGAAACACACACAGCCACGCTGCGCCAGCACTGACCGCGTCATATTTATGGCAGTCGGATTCGCCTTTTCAGCCGGCAAATTTATAAATACACATCTAAAACTTACTACATTTGCGTGCATTAGCTAACAAAGTGAAGCGGTAAAAAAAGAAAAATGTGCAACTTACCTTCTGTTTTGAAAACTCCACGTGCGACTGAGCCGACATTGTCGGTGCGTCGGCTCAGAGCAGCGCGGGACGAGAACTAGGTCATGCCGACGACGCGCCACCAATATCAGTGTTGCCAAGCCGTTTCAGCCGGTAGTTTCGGCTTCGCCGTGCCGCCGGAACGATACTTAGACTCGCGATATCTACAAAACTATACACGCTACCGAAAAACAAATATATCTCGTGATTCAGGGTCGCCGACTTCGACTAAACAGATCATACACCGTAAAGATTGGAGCAATGGAGTGGAGTTGCTCTTTAAGTGTGTGTGATCGGGCTCCCTGAGGGCCCAATCACACGGCGGGGTGGCGAGGCCATCTGCGTACTTGGACCTTTTCGCCGTTCGTTAATGTGATACCAGAATTAACTACGGAGACGCCTCACGCGTGTGTTTGAAGCATGTTTGCTTCACACATCTGTAGGCTTCGCACTTGACTGAAGGCAGTTTTACAGCGATAGCGATTGGTGGGACACTTGGACGGTTTCCTGGCGCCGTCGACCGCGCTCTATATCGACGCGGGCCACTTTCGGCACTCCGCCGAAGATTCCACATTGACGTCACGCCGCTCGACGAGACTCTGACGTCAGACCACGCATCACGTAACCGTTTACCTGGCGTCAGCTGACACCTTGACGTGACACTGCCGCTGTCAAGTCTCGTTACACAGTGACGCCACGCGACTCATGACGTCAGCTGAAACCGTGAGTCACGAGACAAAACATTGTCGAGGACACTATGACGGCACGTGGAAATATAAACGTGAGACTGCTGACAATGGATGTAAACATATTCGACAGAGTCTGTCTGGTTAGGAAATAAATAAACTGACTGAAATCACTGACTCTAACCAAGTTTGACGGCAAAAATTTTACGTTTTCCGGGATTATACTTCGTTTCGGCTTGGGTCCCAGACGCAGCCGATGCTACAAAGCGCGAGCTCGGGGCTTTCAGAGTCCCTGCCAAGCACGCGCGCCCGTGCAGTGCATAGCTTCTGTTTCGGGGCCACAGGCTCGCGCTCGTAGCATCGGCTGCGTCTGGACCCAAGCCGGGAGCGAAGTATAGGAGGTATTCACTGGGCGCCATATTTGTGGGTGCTGTGTCAGAGCGCATGCTCAGGAACCGGCTCGCATCAATGGGCTGCTGAATTTGACCGACACTTTGATGGTGTGGAATGCACGTTGCAAAAGGGCTGGACAGGCTCGCCGTCAGCATGCGCTGAGCAGTCGCGCACACAGCTATGGCCGCCAGTGAATACTTCCATTCGCGACTCCAGCGACCTATAGGGGACGCCACTATCGGGCAAATATGGCGGTCGAATCCAGGTCGTGCCGTGCCATGTGCCAGCTCAACGCACAACGCTGGGGCATCAGCGAGCGGGAATTGGACTCCAAATGGTTCGCCCCGCTTTTTATTCTCCACGTTTCGAACCTCCGGCGATGTGTTGGGGTAAGCGAGCTTCAGAGGCTTGACTTTCTTCGAGGAAACGAGGAAAGGACTGCCCACTGTCCTTCCACTGTGCTGATGAACGTTGAGAAACGCAGAATGTCTGGCTCACGCGGTTCCATAGGTCGCGTGCAGAGCAACCTGGGTCACAAGGCGATACTACGGTTACGACACAGACACCGGTAGAACTGTTCTGTCGCGCAATCCACCGACAACATGCAAACACGGAAGCCAGAAGAGACGAGCAGAAATCGCGAAAGGACCTGGTCCGGCCAGTTCAGTGTTTTCCCGCTAGGTGTCGTTCGTTTTGCTGGAGTCGCGAATAGCGCTGTCAAGCCCAGTGACTCCGTAAGTGTGACGTCATGGGTCCAAACAAACCGTTGCTAGGGTCGTTGTTATGGACGAATACATGTGGCTCGGTTTCGCTACGAAAACCCGACCATTCAAAAATCAGGAGTAGGATTTAAACTTCTAAAAATCACAGATATAGAAAGCTTGAATGTCATATATGTTTCGACAGAAGTGTGCCGGTAATCGCTCGTTTCTGAAATATTTACGACTGCAACTTCCGGTCCTCAAGATGCCTGCAGCAGACGACGAATGCAAGAAGTATGCCGTCTGCCGCACGCCGGCCGGCCAAGTGGGGCCGTCGTTTGCATCGTGTGAATAAAGACGATATTCTGACATCGCATTTGTTTGAAATATAATGAGTTTCATACACTCTTAAGATTTCATAGTGGGGTGCGATGCAAAATATGGTTTATCGAAAGTCCGGGCGTCGATCGAGATGATAGTCTGCTAAAAGATCGCATTGCACCCGCGAGAAAAGCACTTCAGGCGAACGGTTGAGATCCCAAATTTTGTTTGCGGACTCGCGCTATGCGAGGGTGCTTCGTATACCTGGTTGTAACCATCGCGTGGAGAAAGATTCTTGCAGTTTCTTCAGATTTCCGCAAGACCCCAAAGCGCGAAAGAACAGGATTAAAAACATAAGGTGAGTCTATTACAGACTGTACTCGCATCGCGGGTTCGATGAAGATCTTCACCAAAAGAGCACATCCACGGAATTTGATGTATACCAAGGGGGAAAAAAAAAGCAAAATACTGCGAAATCGCGATAGACATGCAATTCTTTAATAACCTGACAACCACAATAATAAAATAATAATAACAAACGACTTACCTCGACGGCGTACGATTTGTTTCTCATGGTGGCCTGCACCACGCCGGTAATGCACTTCAGGTCGTCGTCGTAACTGATCTGCGTGACGTGGTTTGATTTTACTGCATTTTCACCCCTCGTAACTAAGCTGGGTTGTTCACAGGAAAAAAAAAAAACGCACATTGCGGAGGCCTCTACGGCCACGGCAATCCACTTGTTTTTGTCGCTTGTTTACCGACGCATTTCAATGAAGACGCCCGCTGCAACAGAGGCCAGCAAATCTATCGTGTCGTCTGCTACCAAAGCAAAGCGGAGTGTAAGACTTCAGAAATGGCTTTCATCGTTGCAATATGACACTGAGACGACAAGAACATCTTCATAATTAGATATCAAGAAGTTAGGTTGCTTACAAAAAATTATTTACTTACTTGTAAGCAAAAATCTAGCCTCATGTGGAGTCTCCATGCATTAGTCCATAGCAACGTCCCTAGCAACGGTTTGTTTGGACCCAAACGCCATGTTGTGACGTCATCACTTACGGGGTCAATTGTAGAGAAAGGGGGATGTGGTAATAATCACGTTTACGCGTTTCAAGAAAACCCCGAGAGGGGCAGCCTGTTGGGGGCGCGTGCTTAACCCAGCTCGCTGGGGCTGTTCTGTCTCTCTCGGTGTGGTCAATCCGAATTATCCCGACAGCAGCCGCGGTTGACCTGGCAAATTCTTCAACAGCGTGAAATACCTGAGGTATCCTCAATTTCAGTTGTCTACGGGCAAAGAACAGGTCAAGTTCCTTCTGCCTCAGGGTCTCTCTGCATTCGTGGAGGGGGGCGTTGAGTAGCTGACGTTCAGCCTGGTCGATGATTTTGGTATCCTCGGGCGAGTGCACCAGGCGTTTTAGGCGTAGGCTCTTCGGGATCAGTCCGATTTCCGTACAGGTCTTGTTGAAGGTGAAGTGAGACTCGAAGATGGCCGTGGTACGGCTAAGGTGTACGAAAATTTTGGCGAGCTAAGAAGCGTCCGAATTAGCGAAAACAAAGTGTTTTCGCTAAGTATGCCAGAAAAAATTTCGGGTGATAAAAAAGAATAAATCTAGAGGGTGTTAGAAACCACGGGCGTGAAATTAGGTGGAGCTACACGCTCGAGACTCGAGCGCGCGATTTTGGAAGTGTTCTTCAGTGACCACAAGACGGTGTTAGCTCGTGTTCAATAACATCGCATAGACGTTCAGGCAGGCACACCAACGACAGGGAACGGTTCACGCGTACACACGCAGTTTTTCATCGTTCCCCGGATTTCAACCTTGGGCGCGCGATTTTCGAAGCGTTCTTCGGTTACCGCGAGGCAGACCTAGTTTGCGTCAAATAAAATCGTTAACCGGGTTCTCGAAATGCTCTCTACTTATTACACCCTCGTTAGTTCTGAAACGCTGTGGAAGTTTCGTCCGGTGTGTTAGTCGGTTTCATACGGAAACGCCTTTGCGGACTGTACGCTGAGGACTCGCACACTTACCATTTCTTCAATGCTCAAAATGACACCGCTCCGACGGTCACAGCTCAACTCTCGCAGTGTTTCACCTTCCGGGTAGCACAAGTGTTCGCCAATTTCTTTACGACCAATGTGGCAGGTCCATCCCACAAGGAACAAATACGTCCCAGACGGTGTCTGCAGACACGTCTTTTGTACGATGTGCGACCGCGGCTCAAGGGACGGCATGCATCAATGACACCGATTGCAAATATCCACGAGAAGTATCTTTCACCAGTTCTCGTCAGGTTGCTTTTCACTGCCCAGCTAAAAATTCCCATTAGATCCAATTGGAATTCTAACTCGTTTTAATTAAAACCAATTGGTTTTAGTGGGTTCCAATTGGAAGCATACTGGCCAATGGGTCTCACCGATTGGAAAAAACTTTCCGGTTGGAATCTTAATGGATTCCAAATCGTTCCAATTCGTTCCCATTGCAGTGACAAATTGGTTGTCCCGAAACCTAGCTGGAACCAATTTGAAATTCCAATTGGAATCTAATGGGAATTTTCAACTGGGTGGGACCTTTGCATCGCTTATCTCCCGGGTGAAAAATGCTGAGTCACTGAGCTGATGACACATGCGCAGCGTCCGATATACCGCACAGGAGATCAACAGCGCGTGCTCAGAAGGCGTTCCACAGCCCAGCAGACAATGATGGCAGCACGCAGAAGGCGATTTATGCAAAGGTTTATAGAAAAGCGTTTATACTCGTTTTCATCCCAAAAACCACAATAATAATAATAATAATAAAAAAACGACTTTTTGCGGGAGCATTATTGATTTCCTCTTTATGTGGAGAATTAATATATATGGGGTGCATTTCAGGTTAGATATATGTTGAACAAGACTTACACGTTTCTTCCTCCCAAACGACAACCAAATCTTGGAACTATTTTGTGTGGCGTATGAACAATGTGCGAAAACTACCCTTCTTTTGAGATGACAACGAGTATGGGTCTCACCGAGAAAGGGGTAGTCGTCCGGCCATGTCTTTATGATTTTTTACCATTTACGCTAGCTTATTGAGGTGTCTGCGTTTTCACAGCTCTCATTTTTAGTCTAAAAGGTATTATCGAGGGAGAAAAACGCCGGCAGCCCTTCCCCCCCCCCTCCTTTTCTTTCTTGTCCTTTTTAGTGAAACGGTTGATAAACGTCCTTTATTAGGGAGTTTTAGCGAGTCGTTTTTCAAGCACACGGTTCCGAAATCACGAACGGTACAGCTGGTCCGTTCCGTGAAACCGTACGTGAAATTTGACATACTTTAGCGAATCGTGAAAGTTGCGCGACCGTGTAAACGATGATGATGATAGTGCTTAACGGTGGCGCCATCTTCTAGTGAACATGTGAAACATTCTGCAACGTGTAAATCCGTGGCGGACACCGTGGTGGCGGCTCGTGTTTCCGGCGTACGACTGATGTAAACAAGACGGCCGATGTAACATTTGCCGGTCGGAATTTCAAGAACTGCGAAGCTAGATGGAGTAAAAAGTATCTAAACGACCGTAAAGGTATGTGGTGTGTCTCCGTCATCCTGAACTTGAACGATCGTTCACGTTGTGTGCCGTCGAACCAAATCATTTCGTCTGCTCGCGGTCGCCACGGCAGCTAGTCTGCCCGCAGATCGCAAAAATTTACTAGCATGCGTAGTTTACAGCATTCACGATCGCTTACCATTGTGAGCAGTCCTCGAAATGATTTGGTTCAACCTCTCAAATGAAGCAGACTAACAGGACGGCAAATCTCCTCCCGCTGTCCTAAGCCTAACGCTCGGCTGGGTCGGCGAAGGCAGTCGCCGAACCGACCGCCATCTTTTTTTACCCGAGTCGTGAACGGTGCTGGCTGCGTTGCGGTGACGACTCCAGCGGCCGGAATGGGAGAAACGAACGAGAAGAGCCTCCCGACGTCCCGAACGACTCGCGCGCGCATGCGCAGTGGCGTCGCCGATGCGTTGGAGGGCGAACCGTTCGTGTGGAAACGACCTGCTAAAACTCTGCGGCAAGTCGGTACTCTCCTACTACTCCTCTCCGAGCACGACCTTGACGTGTCAGTCAGAGAGAAACTGCAAATAAGTTTCCTCGAACTATTCGTCTCGAGATCAAACCGTGTCGCCATCTTGCGGCCGAAATTGGAAACATGCGAAAGTGGGGATACCGTTAAACTTGCGGAAGAAAAACGAGAAGGGACGGACAAACCGCCGTGCATCGTCTGCTACGGCCGCACGTTCAGAAGCATAGATCCGGCTGAGCTGACCCTCATCAAACGCTTGTTTTTGTCGTTGTTTCCTCCTACTAAAGGTCGTGTTGTATCATTTCACAGGCGTGGAAATTCAGCAAAGCGATTATTATTAAGTCGGATGCTTTCATAATCTTAGTGTTGTGGTTTGTAGAGAACCACTGGTCCCACATACTTTACGTTATCTCACACAAACCATAGCTTTCATAAAACATCGAATGCTAATTGGAGCTGTGCTTTGATTAAAAATTAATGCGACGGATCGCCAACTTTTAATAGGCTAATCAATTGATAAATCCGTTGGTTTATATTTTTACTTGTCATATTGCATAAAAACGTTAAAACCACATCTTTTTACAATTTTTAGTGTGTCATAAATGGCATATTACATTCCCATTTAAACTTCTCGTTTACCGTACAGAAATATGAACAGGGAAGCCTTTTAAGGTGAAGTAATTTTTGTTATTATTTAAACAGTATAACCACCCTCGATTGACAATCACAAGCATACTGAAGTAGTTTACCATGCAAGTCTATGTCCTAAAAGAAATAAAGACGCCAGAAATGTTAAATCAGGCATAATTTTTTTACTTTTTCCGACTTTCTCCACCACACGATTTTGATTAAACGGCAAGAAAATCGCGATTAAAGCATTATTTGAATAATCGTAAAGTTATCAATGAACTGCCCAGTTTCGATATGCGTTAGGTGAGGCGGAAGGGTGATCGGAAAATCTCATGAGAGTCGCTAGCCCTCACCAGTAAACGAGTATCGCTGCGGCCGATGCCGCCCTGTACCTGCGTGCAGGTAGTTTGTTGGAGTTTCAGAGTCTAATATGTGTGAATAGAAGATTATTTGTCCAGAAATGGATAATATTAGCCTTTTGACATCTGCGGTCCTCACCGAGAAAACTGAAGCGGGTGAACCCACACTACGGAGAAAAGCATCCAATAACACGCACGCCACCTCGTTGCTCGGTTACACCCGTTCGTTACACTCGCGGCAGATATATTAAAATAGTTTGTTTCACTTGTTTCTGTTGTCCTGCCAGCGAACAGTTTCCGGATCGTAACTAAAAGTGGCACTCTCTCATCGCAACGTAGTAGAGTTGTTCCGACTCCGATAAACTTACCAAAACCAAGGCACAGTAAAGGTAGAGCACTATATAGCTCCTTCGGAGCAGAGTAGCGCAATCTAGAACGCCGTCTCTCGGCGACTAGCGGCGAACGCCCGGAGGTTCCAACTCCGGTCAGAAATGCATGGGGAACGTGAGAAAATCGTTGTTTCTTCAATGTTGTGGAGATGTACGGAACGACAATAGTTTTTGACATAATAAAGGAACATTTTAGAATCATTTGCGCTGAGTTGTGTGCCAAGTAAGGACGTAATTTGTTTTTAAAAATTGCACGAGCGGCATCATGCAGCAGACGACGCGGCGACGTCACAGCGTCCACGTGACCCGCTCCGGCCAACCCAAAGAGCCCATCTCCGCTGCGTGCAAAAATCGTCTGCTTCAAACGCCATTGCCTTGGAAATTGCCTTCTCAAAATTTGCACACGCATCCGATATTATTAAAACTTTGATAAAGTGTTTAGTGCTTTACCAACTTCACGACAGACTAGTTTTGAAAAGTGTGAACTCGCCGTTTATTTTTTAATTAGCCGTGTTGCGTCGATCTCCATGTATTCTCCCATAGGGCGGGCCGCCTCCTGGAACCCTGAGTACCACGTGACTCGCGCCGAGCTGCTCTGTCGGCCATGTTGTCGGCAAAACACGCGGATCAAAGGATTGCGCTACTCTGCTCCGTAGGAGCTATATAGTGCTCTACTTCGGAGCAGAGTAGCGCAATCTAGAACGCCGTCTCTCGGCGACTAGCGGCGAACGCCCGGAGGTTCCAACTCCGGTCAGAAATGCATGGGGAACGTGAGAAAATCGTTGTTTCTTCAATGTTGTGGAGATGTACGGAACGACAATAGTTTTTGACATAATAAAGGAACATTTTAGAATCATTTGCGCTGAGTTGTGTGCCAAGTAAGGACGTAATTTGTTTTTAAAAATTGCACGAGCGGCATCATGCAGCAGACGACGCGGCGACGTCACAGCGTCCACGTGACCCGCTCCGGCCAACCCAAAGAGCCCATCTCCGCTGCGTGCAAAAATCGTCTGCTTCAAACGCCATTGCCTTGGAAATTGCCTTCTCAAAATTTGCACACGCATCCGATATTATTAAAACTTTGATAAAGTGTTTAGTGCTTTACCAACTTCACGACAGACTAGTTTTGAAAAGTGTGAACTCGCCGTTTATTTTTTAATTAGCCGTGTTGCGTCGATCTCCATGTATTCTCCCATAGGGCGGGCCGCCTCCTGGAACCCTGAGTACCACGTGACTCGCGCCGAGCTGCTCTGTCGGCCATGTTGTCGGCAAAACACGCGGATCAAAGGATTGCGCTACTCTGCTCCGTAGGAGCTATCATAGTGCTGCTAAGTAGAAAGGAAACATTGACTGCAGCAGACCCCAATAGCACGGTAATTTCTGATTCATCACTAACTTTACTCTTCATGCCAAATATTTATATTAATGCAAAAGCTAAAAGTTACAAAAACAAAAATGCATAAAACCCTGCAATTTCACAGCCCACAATACCAATATTATATTATCCAAATTGGAATTCTTTGTTTTGTTGGAAGGTCCACGCTGGTGAACTGATACATCCTATTTTAGGAGAAACATGATATTTAACATCAATAGTGCAGTTCGTCCGGAGACAGTCATCCGTCGTGGTGATCGAATGCTTCACTTAACGTTTGCTCTAGAGCAGACGAAGCATCCACACGAGCGATTATTTAAATTTGGGCCGTACGCTGGCCAGCATGATTCGAACACCGCACTGAAGCACCGAGCAGTACCACACCCTTTTCCGCTGTAAAAATTGTCTTCCCACCTATTGGGGAGGAGGTCAGACCATGGCGCCCCAAACGGTGAACAACGAGATTCAGCGCTCGGCTGACTTAACCGAACGCGGCGTCAACGCTCGGCTGGAGTTCGTGCTCTCCGGTGAGGGGGAGGAGGGGCTCTTTTGTTACCACTCAGGCCTGCATGAACAATGCAGCATGCGCGGTACCCAGCCCAGCGCAAAAAGCCCGAAGTGGGTCAAGCTCGCATTCTCTGATGACTGCTCTCGGGAGAGATCCGGCACTTAGCGTCACTTCGTTTATTGTTAGTATTTTTACATTACACTGTGCCCCGCGCTCTATTGGTGAAGATGGTATATGGACATGCCCACAAGGCCTGTGGGCATGTGCACGAGGCGTTGTGTTGAGTAAACACCGTGTGTGGGGAAAACAAACGGGTCAGAGCGCCCCCTATAGTTCGGTTTCCTGCCCAATAGCGCGCGACTTAGATGACAGGCAGGCACCTGCACCGCAATCTCGCGCCCTGAAACGCGGCGAGAGCCCATGGTGCCAGCCATGCCTCTGTCCCCCCCATGATGACAGATGATAGCTCGACAGCAGCGCAGCGTCTACGTCGATCTCGAGGTCAATTAGCCCCGAGGCCTCGCGTGGCGCCCTCTTACGGCGAGACCGGGGTGACGTCACGGCGGGGACAGAATTTTTCCCCGACTCGCCCCGCTCGCCCTGTGGAGGTTGTGATGGCGTTAGCTGTCGGCGCGCTCGTTTCTATTTAATTTTTTTTGTGCGTGTTTTTCGTAGGAGGTGTAAATTTTAATATGTGGCTTTATTGAGGTATGGCCTGCAGCTGCAGGCGATACTTCAACTAACATTTCAGGCCTGGTTGACAGGGCAGGCGACGCATGAATCGCTGCTGGTATATGAAAATAAAGGAATATGGCCACAATTGCAGGAGCATCAATATAGATTTACATCTCACACAATAAAATGCTGCTGATGGTCTGAATGAACTGAAAAGTTATGTATACTATTTCGTTTTTTTAATTTTTTTTATCTCTGTTTTTAAACAAGTTTGCTGAAGCAGAATAGCTGCATGCTGCTCGTGCAACATGTTAAATACAATCTGGGCCATGGAGAGAGAATCGCAAGTGAGACAGCCCAAGTACAGGGGCAAAGTAAAGAGAGAAAGAACATTTATTTATATACATTGCTCGCCCTTTGACCTTTTCTGGATTCGGAAAGTATTTAAATAAACCCCACTCGTGGTATCCGTCGACTTGTTTATATTATCCCTCAAGTAATGTACAACAAACGTAAGCGAAGGTGACTAGCCCGTTATTAGTTCCTTAGGCTCTAAAATTGAGATTTTAACGAAATCAAATTGGTCCTGAAGCTAAAATACCAGAAGCTTCTCTCACGCAAACTGTCACCCTTCACGGGTTTCACATTTTCTTCTACTAGTGCAGCATCTATCACTGGACAGCCGTTCAAATGGTTGCTGTTCCTCCTGTTTTCCCCTGTTGTCAGCGAGTCCAGCTGTAGGGAGTTTGGAAGCTGAGGAAGCTTTTGGGGACCTGCAGCAGTGAATCTTTTAATTGGAAATGACTACTCACTAAACGGTGTATTTTCCGAGTACCCAAGGATGGAATAAAGAAAGAATGTCAGGAAAAAGTAGAAACATTCCAAATTATAGTACTATTGCTGCGCATATCTTGGGCAGTTCACTAGATCTCATACAAGCAACGGGGGACAATTCGGCAGTTTTTCTTGCTACCATACAAACTAATTTCCAGTGATTGTGCATCTTCTAAAAATAAAACATTCCTGCATAAATGTATGAACTGTATCATTAATTCACGAAGCAGCTACATTTATGTAAACCAATCCTGTTCCACAAGCACTTCAAAGGCCTTCAGACTTAGGGCCTTTAAAGCATCTGCGAACCAGCGCATGCAGAGTGGCAGCGCAGAGTCGGGGTCGCGAGCTAAGTTGCCGACCGACCAAACGCCCTTGATATAAATGCCATTTCAAAGGCCTGCAGGGCGGGATGTAATATTCTCCTAAATCATGAACATACAAGGAACACAATTCCAGCGTCTGAAACACTCACGTCGCCGCTTCACCGACCCCTC
Source organism: Ixodes ricinus (assembly GCA_037355805.1). Taxonomy (NCBI): domain Eukaryota; kingdom Metazoa; phylum Arthropoda; class Arachnida; order Ixodida; family Ixodidae; genus Ixodes; species Ixodes ricinus. Next base: position 31,083 of record JAZHYW010011960.1, read on the forward strand.
GCAAGATTGCTTTGTGTCGTGTGGACGGACGGGGACGTTCATCGGCGGAATTTCCTCCGCCCATAGCTTTCGGGATTTGTAACCCAATTATAAAGGTAAAAGTGACATGCAGGCTGATAAAATGTACGGAAGCACGTCAATATCGGCATAACCCAGCGTTTTGTACACCGGGTAAACGAGGTCCCGCTCCTCGAAGTGCTTGCGGCACACAACGCCAAGCCAGGAAACCGGTGCCGGGAAGCGAGCCGGACGCGAGATCGCGGAGCGGAGTCCTCTTCCTGACGTCACGGTACGCCTCACCCAATCAGGGCGCGGCGACCGCAGCGACGCTTGTGTTCGCTCTCGGGGCTAATAGTCGGTGACAGGGTTAAGAGGTCAAGAGAGAAGCTCCTTCTATCTCTTTCCACTTTAGCAGAGCGAACGCTGGGGAGGGGGCGACCTCCTCTCCAGCGTTTGCTCCACTAAAGTGGAGAGAGGAAGAGTTTTCCTGGAACTCTTAACCTGCTACTAGCTGATAGTTTGTAGCGAATATCATTAAATGTTCCAGCGTGGCAGCGAACAAATGACAATCGAGCTGAATCTAATTCGCTGAAACGCCATTATTTTCTCTCGTGTCAATGCTGGCTTCATAACGTTGCTGTTCTTCTTCTCGCGCATCAAGGCAGCACGATAGCGCGTGCTTCAAAGAAGACAATGGCGGCTTTGAAAGGACCGAACGCCATGAAGAAATCCGTAAGTTCACTCTCCGAGCGCTTGGGATGTTCGCTCTGCCCCGAGTACCTGCAGTGTCGTCACACAAGTTTCGACGAAGGAGCGTCGTCGCAACCAAGCAAGTCTATCACCACAGCGGAGCCGGGTCCAGATACTGCAACTCCAGCACTGCCCGACCATACGGTCGAGTCAGGAATCACGGATCAGAAACACCACAATGCCTACGTCTTACCCACCGCTGTGAGTGACACTAATCCTGAGAACGCGAAACCTACCACACGTTACGTGGACAAAGCCAGTCGACAAGGTGACCGACGGAAAGAGGATCGGAAGCGCAAATTTGCAAAAAGCTCGAAGCAGTCTAGAGGCGCCCGATCCTCTGGATCTACCAAACAGGAGTCCCCGAGATCGAGCCCGACTTCGGAAAGAGGAGCGACCACGAGCGGTGGGAGTTCTGTCGATTCTTTGACACCTCAAAAGAGCTGTAAAGACAAGGCCTCGAGCAGGAAACGGCTGTCCGCATCGGAGCATTTCACGGTGAATAAAGGAGCTGAAGGCGAAGTGGAGGAAAGAGAGCGGTGGGTCTTACTTCGATGAGCCTACAAGAGCAAGCCGCAGGTCACAAGAGGTATGTTTGGCGAAGAACTGCCTACATTGTCATTAATGTAGCAAGTCATTCGATTCGAGATGCCTTTGCCATCCAAGTCAGCAAAAATACGAACAGAAGGGCCGTAAGAGTTTTATTGTAGCGAACTTCTCTGTCAGAAGAGAAGTTTGTGGGTAAAGTGAAGGGAAGTTAACGAGTAGCTTAAGGTGGAGTGTGGGAAGCGAGCTGTGCTCAAAAGGCAGGTCGTGTAATTAAGTAGAGTGACGGTCTCTAAAGTAGAGATGCAGGGACAGACCATACAAAATGGGAATACATGGCCGCGCACGTGTAGGCGAATTATAATGATTGGCAGAAGCTAGCGGGGCTTGAGAGATAGGATGAGGAGTGCCAGGAATGAGGAAGTACAGAAGGCTCGTTTGAATGAGTGAAATATAGTCTGAAGAGGGGTGGGACGTCTAGAGGCGTAGGTCAAATTGGTGGTAAAACTGTAGGGTTTCATCTGGGCAGACGTCCGAAGGAGAAACCTTAACCACAAGGAGTACAGCTAAAGGGAAGTGGAAAAGGACAGTGTAAGGAGCAGCTTTGGATGAACGTTGGAGCACTTTCGAGGCTGATGACGGTCAGTGTATAAAATTGGTCCCCTCGACTTTTTAACATTGTGATGCAGTTGGCTTCGAGATTAAGTGAGAGAGCAATAGATGTTCTACCGAAGGGTAACGAGGTAGTGCAAATAGGTGAGCAATAGCCGAAAGGCAGCGAAGGAGTGCGTGTAGATAAGAGGCGGCAGAGATAAACAAGAGAAAGACCTTGTAATATGAAGCTGCAATGGGATCAGAAAACGATAGTAAGTTTACGCGCCTTCCATAGCTTTACTTACAAATGTATGACATAAGTGTGCACCGCACACAAAACGCAGCTGAGTTGGAAGCTTCTTTGCCGCGATGTATATTTCAGGACAGAGGTAGACTATTTCTTTCAGTCTTTCTTTCATAAAGCTAGCCGACGCAGTCTCGTAGATCACATTGTTGACGCGGTCACGGTGATCAGCCCAGGACGAGGACACTCGATTGCTGCTTATGGAATGGACATAAGCACTGTGTGCGCAGTCAACCAGGATGTCTTGGCGAACATTTGAGCCTGGGCTTGTGTCCGGCCGCTGCAGCGACCAAAACAGTTAAACCTTAACAATGCCTCGAGTTCAGCACCTTCTTTCTGCACTGACAACCCTGGCAGGTGGCAATGATGAACACTAACGCCATAAAATCGGTGACTGCCGAATCTCGTCCGACAGCACCCTCTAGTGTTTGCAATAGTTCCGAGGTAATCGATATTTGACATACATTTTAATAGAAATATTGGCCTCGCCAATTGAATGTAATATTTGTACTTTTAGGATTCTTAGATTCTATATACTGAGTTATGACCATAAATAGACTATTGCAGAATGAGGCTTCGTGCCCCTTTAAGGACCAGCATGTAAATATATTGCTGCGAAAGATCGTGTTAAAGTAAAATCAAGGAAACTTTGAATTAAATCTGCCAAAAGATTTATAAAGACTACTTATAGAGACTAAAATGTTATGGGTTGGTGGCCGAATGATCCGACAGCCTTATTGTTTTTCTCCGGCCTAGAAAGCTCTCGGTTCGGCATTGAGTGAGTTTCGAAAACAATAAACAAACAAACGAACACAGAACAAATGTTTAAATGCACGAATGCGAAGTGCTTGCGATTCCTTTATTTGAAGCTTTGTTTTCCTTGCTTCATTATTATTTTCACATTTCTATCGCAGGCGAAGGGCCTCGAGCTGTGCGAACTGGGTCCATAAGGACCCAGACCCGTCCAATGGACACTAGCCCTCAACCGACAGCAACGGCCCATCATTCTGAAGATCGAAAACCCTTCGCTCGTGCTCGCTTCACAGCCCTTTGCAATTTTTGCAACACGCCACTCGAAGACGAACATAAGTGTATGAGCAAAAAGATAAAAGATGAAGAGCCTTTTGCCGCGTATTACTACAATGCGGAGGAATACAGAAAGGCCAGGCACGGAAGAGACCACACCCTGCATTCTTGGTGACCTCGACAAACCGATGCCGGAGAGGTACCGCGCTGAATTTTCGAGCAAGGTCAGAAGCCGAGGAGGACCTCACTTTGACTGTTTGGACACGTGCCTTGGCGAGCAAAGACAAGGACTCGGTTCTCCCGTGAAAACTACGCTATGCCAGGTGCACAGTTTTCAAAGGAAGCACAGGTAAGAAGCAGAATTTCTGAGAGCTCAAAAATCAAAGAGGGTCGCGCAGTCTAACTGGTGTACCATCAGTGAGTCCCAGTAGAAGGCACTCACACCTGACGTTAGGAGTTCAGGCTATGGTTAAAGTGACTGATCATCAGTGAGGAACAACTACTTCGATGGCGTGAGGTGAATGAATAGCTAAATCTATCAAACAGTACGTTCTCGACAGCAACGTGCATAGGCTATGATTTTAAAACTATCTATCACATTATCAAAAACTAAGGGGTTTCGACAATGAATAAGATTGTTTACGCGCCTATAGTTAAAATTGGCAAAGCGGAAGCTCGGCGAAACGGTCCTTTCTGTGGTCACCGTGCTAATACATAATTTAATTATTTTTAAACAAAAACAATCATAAAAGTTTCCTGACGGGACACATCTATAGGCGGTTCTAGAGGCTGCATTTACACATCTGCGACAGTTGCGTTCACAACCAAAACGACAGACACGACCAGAATAGTGGAACAACCGTGACTCATGATTGCCCTGCAAAGCTACCTCTTGCATCGCTTGCCACATTGTGTACGGCGAAAACTTGCTCCGGTGACTTTGTCGTTGCTGTCGTTTCGCACTGTAAACTAATTTACACTCTTAAGGGTGTTTTGCAGTGTCTATAATTCACACCCTAACGCCCCTAGAAAAGGGTGCTTTGGACACGATAACACCCATGTAATGGTTGTTCAAGCCAGCATTACACCCTACAAAAGCGTGCAAGGTTGTAAGGGTGTACTGGTTCATAAATTTGCGTTTGACTGTGAACGACTCTGTTAGAACCGCTTGTGACTGCTTATGATAGAAGCACTGGCGACATCAGTCAAAAAGCCTCACAACACTTCCGACCCGCGTATAACCAGACTAAAGATTTTGTAGTATTTGCAAAATCAAATCTACGAAGGTCAATTTGTAACATTTTCCGATTTATTTTACGCCCATGGTGTAATTAGTAAAGATATGCAGATTGGAAGTGTACCAAGGCATCTCAAAAGATAGCAACAATGTGTTATTCTCATCATAGGCAGTAACAAGCAATCGTAACGCAGTCGGTCACAGACAACTGGAAGTGTGCGAAAGAGCCAGACTTTTTCTGTATCAATTGTAATGCGTACGGTGCCGGCAATAATAATTTATTTCTGTTATTAATAAGATTAAAAAAATACGCTCGAAGCGGTTGCTGCATGCTTGCATCCACTCATGCATAAAACACAGAAGTGCAGGTTAAAGTTTAAAGTCATTTAATTTTTGCTTCCTGCACAAACAGCCCTTTGAATGCGAATGATGCCTTGTATGTTGCAATAAAACATTTTGTGGTGAACTCATATCTTAGAATAGTAACACCCAAAGACGGTATTCCAATATGTTACAAACGTTAAATGGCATTCCTGTGTGTCTTGAGTTAAAAAGTCAATCGGCTGCCGTAATGGTTGTAATTTCTTCCCTTGTGTCGATGACTTGAAGCAGCCATCTCTTTCTAGTGTGCAAGAGCGTGTCAGTCTCCTTGAAACTGGGGTCCGTGTACATGCCACAGGAAGTGAAAGTCTTCTCTGCCTCCTGGAAAAAAAACATTAGAAAACAATATTGTAGGATGGCACATGACAGATTTCTGGCTTAAAATCAAGCCGGAATCTATGCTGGTGAATTCCAACCCTGTCTTGCTTCGCGTGGTGGCAATGTGTTCCAACTAATTGCTTTTATGTTATAGTCGACGACGCCAGCTGGAGCAGTCGGCAACATTAAAAGCTGCGGATAGTATTAAAATTCGAAATATCGGCAGTTATACATGCCTTGCATGCGACGTCATACGGCGCCGTACCATTCTCCTGCGCCCGTACCTTCTGCAGCATACATCTGGCACCATCGAATTCGTTCTTGGCAAGCCTTGCCGAGAACAACAAATTCGATGATGCCAAATGTACGCTGCAGAAGGTACAAGCAGAGGAGCATGGTACAAAGCAATGGCGGCCGACGCGACGTCAATGCAAGCCACGTATTCCTTGATAAGAGTAGGCAATGCGTGAGCAATTGGGTTGTCGGCACTCATCTGCCGGGACAACGTTGGAGGCAAAAACATGACGAGGTAAACAAGTATGCAAACCAAATACGCCCCATTCTGCTTCTTGAATTTCGTCTGGAGTGGAGCCACCCACCAAGCTTCTAAGATTTAGGAACACTAAATGTTATGTCAACTAAAACTTTCTTAAATACAAACTTTTAGGGTAATATGCAAAATGGGTTTACGTTCGGTTTTGAAGACTATGTACCAGAAGAAGGATGCTGTTTTGTGAATCCAACATATGTTTAATCAAGGCACGCCTCTAAAGCGAACTGTTCCCTCGGCCATCTATTGTTTCAGACATATCCTGTTTAGTGAAATCATCGTAATTTTTCGTGATATCATTTATCAACTGATCCTTCGTAAATGTTTGTCTAGCGATGGTTGGACAGAAGCACATTTAAATGACGGCCCTAAGCAAAAATAATTTTATACATGGTTGCAAATACTATGAATTCGTGAATATTCATAACGTCCAAATGTTCGAGAAGCCTATTGTCCGCAATTGCAGGTGATTTGTGAAAAGTATGTCGTTTACAGTATACAGGATTTTAGTTTGCATATTCTATATATTATCTTACAAAGAATTCAGAAGGCATTACACTAGCCAGCTCCACCACCATCACGCTCCCAGGTAAAATGAAGAGAAATGAACAGAGTTGTTGCTTTGTACGTACCATCCTGTCAATTTCGCCGAGTTATGCTGAAATGCCAGAACCACAATCTTGGTGTGCTACGACTTCCAAGTTGGTCCCAGGCTATGGTAGTGTGCCAGCCTGCAAAGGTGCGTGCATAAATCTCGTGTCATATATTTCCACCCGAGAAAGCAAAAAGACGAATATCTGTTTTCTCCGAAATGAAAAGGGAACTTCAGGCTTTGTTTGGCTGAATGAAGCTAGTCATTGCTAGCATATCATACACACATATTTCACCTCTGTGATTTTCATTAATTTAAAATTGCGAGAATTTTTACCCTGCTTCAATATACAAGTATGAACTATACCCGCTTTAACCTCAGGAACCGAAGTAAAAAAAGTCCGGCTCCTTGTAGAGCATCACTAAGTTCCGCCTTTACATCGAGAAGTAAGATAGATGCAGGTGAATTTTAGATTAGATATATGTTATCTTATCCAGACGTACACCTTCCCAACGCCAAAAGCATCGCTTTTTCCTCTGACAATCAAATCTTGTAGGAACTACTTCGCGCAGCATATGAACTATGCGAAAAAGTACCTTTTTTCTTGAGGTGAAAACGGGTATAGGTTTGTGATTCTACTGTAACACCATAAGCAATGTGTTGTGATGAATGCATACAAACCAGACTTATGGTATCAAAGCCTATACTTATCTGGAGTAGGGTTAAATGTAAGTCAACCAACCTACCATTCCTCCGCTCTACTGGATGTCGGGTCCGGGTTGCCTTTGTCCCCATCCTGGAAGAAAAGCAGGCAAGGCGTCGCTGCCATGCTTCTGATGTGCAGCTCTTATGTTTCCAAAAGCTGCGGGCTGTCAGTACAACCAACTTTGTCCATCTTGCTGTCTCTCGAGTGAATGGTCGTTCAACTTTTTGGGACATAAACGCCGTGTTCCAGGTGCATCTGAAACAAACTAAAACAAAAACCAAACCAATGGTTAGCCTCCTTGTAAGGGGTTTATTTTTGTGATCCCATACATAAGGGGACAGGCAGCAGTGCGGCTTAAAATTAGGACAAGCATTTTCATATGTATTTTTCAAATAGTGTCATGACGGAGACGATATCAAATGCCAGGCGAGTATGTAAAACATTGCTTTTAATGTTCTGCATGCTTCCACACCTCACCTTATGGCATGCACCGAACACAAACTTGTTTGTTAGCCAGAGCCCTGTACAGTAACAGTATGTGAGTCTCTGTTTGCCTCCAAATGTTCCGGAACTGCAATAATGTTCCTGTCCAGCCGTTCATTTAATTAACCAGGCTGTCAAACAAAACAAAAAGCAGAAAAACACGGCATTAATGGATAACCTTGCGGCACTCCTGTTATTCATACAGCATTAAAACGTCAATGACAGCAGCATGAATAACCTGTTTTTAATGTATTGCTAAAATAATAAGGCAACCTTCCATCAACTCCCTTGAGGTCAAAGTAGGTTTCCTACAATAACTGCCGCTGTACGGTTGTTATAAAAGGTGAACCTCAGAACCATACCCAATGGAGACTGTGTGGCTTGAGTGTACTCGCATGAGAATCCGCATAATGAACATCAGTTTCTGCTTGGCCGAGAATGCATCCGATATTCAAAAGGGAATATTGGAGTTTTATGTCACAAAACAATTGAAGCAACGGCCCCAAAGGCTCCACAAAAGGGACCACCCAGGTTTCAAACCCTAATTTCTGCGCTCCGGAAGCTATCGTGGAACTTTAACACAACAGAAGCACTGTAACTTATGAGATTGGAACAACAAATTCATGATAGGGGAAACAATCCTCACAGCCACATTTACAGCAGAGAGACTCGGTCCCTGGCTAAAAGAAACAAAGGTTATATCAGTTATATTTAATGCAAAACACCTTGAGCAATGTTGACTAGTAGGTCTTGGTAAGAAATCCATTCCTTTATTTGGGTTACTGCTCTAAATTGGCCTAGATGTTTTAATTAATACGTTATATCTTCACATCAATCACAGTAGCAAAAGCAAGGCCCAGGTAGTTGTTCCGATTTCTTTATTTGTTTTTCAAACCACGTAATATGCTAAAAATATAAAACATGAAATTGGCGCATAATCACGACTTCGCTAAAAATTACGAAGATATATGTACAGTTTTCCATGCCTACTGCAAGACAAAATTTGCCCCGCACATTAAGTCAAGAAACACCGGCTTCTACAAAACCTTAACTTCAAAATAAAATTCTAAAAGTATATGGTTGGAAGCGAAGACAAGGGTTAAGAATTGGGCTAGTTGGTATTTCATGACAGCAAATTCAGCGCAAAAGACGAGGTCAAGAGAGGGACACTGAACACGTTGGATCGTGTTCGCGAAATTCACCACCGTCACGATTCATGCACGCAGCTTGTAATCTCTCTTTCTTGGTTTCCCTCTTCCTTCTCCCCTTCATTTCCACATTATAAAAACGATAACTGAATAAACCTTGATGCGTTTTGTCACCCGGAACCGGCCCGTCCGTGTCGGTTTTGTGTCAGACACGGAAACATGGTGTCAGAAGTGGGATGAGCATGCTACCCGCCAGTGAAGAAGAAACGGCATAGAATTTTCGAAACCATCGGAGCGCCTGCATCTGAGTAGTGACATAGCAAAGAACTGGCGCATCTTCAAACAAAAGTTGGAGCTGTTTCTGACTGCTTCAGTGCCAGGCGGGAAGACGATGCCAACACCCACGAAGACCGCTCTGCTGCTAAGCATAGCTGGGGACGACGCCCTGGAGGTGTACAACCATTTCGCCTTCAGCGCGGACGAGGACCGGCAGGATTATGCCACCATCGTCGAGAAGTTTGACGGGATACTTCGCAGCGCAGTTAAACGAGGTAGTACATGAACGTTACCTGTTTCGCCGACGTGTTCAAGCGCAAGGTGAGCCGGTAGAGCAGTTTATCAGAGACCTAAGGCAGCTAGCGCAGTCACGCAACTTTTACACACTGACGGACTCGATGATACGGGACCAAACTGTTTTGGAACAAACAGCGACGAAGTCCGAGAGAAGTTGCTGCGCGATAACACGCTGACCTTGGTCAAAGCCGAACAAACCTACAAGGCGGCCGAGTTGACTGCGGCGCAGAACAAGCTTTGGGCAAGAGAGCAACATGTTGACGCAGGGAAGGCGTCTCCAAGGGTTGAATCACAGGCAGCAAGAGACAACGCCAGAACGCCAGGATGACACATCGACGCCGCCAAGACGCAGTCGAGTAACAACAAGCCACTTGAAGTGTTCCAGTGCCGCCGTGTTTATGTCCCTCTCTTAACCTTGTTTTTTGCGCTGAATTTGTTGTCAAGCGAAGACAGTTTAAAAACAGGCGCTGAGAATGTTAATTAAATTGTTAAACAACAACGATGTGAAAGCGATACAAACAATCTGATGGGTGCTTAAACTTATGACGCAAAAACAAGAAACCTCCGCTTAAACTCCCCACTGATGAAGCAATCATGTTCCCAGACTTTTTAGTTTGGACAGTTCGCGAGAAAAGAGGCATCGGCGTGAAAGCGAAAAAGAAATCAGTAGCACGATCGTCACTCCAAGGTAGTTTGGCCACGAGGAGGCTTGACGTTAGCCACGTAGCTTTGCCAAGCCATCCTCCCGTGTCGCCTGCCTCTTTCTCATCCTCCTCGCCGATTTCCATTTCAAACATGAACCACACGTGACCACTGAATGGTACATGGTTGCGTCCACGAAATGAGTTACACCAGGTTCCGCCGTGGTTCTGTTCATGATCGCGGCCGCTGACTGCGCCTGCAGCCTTTTATTTGGTCGAGTAACAATAAATTAAAGAAACTGAATATAAGGTTAAAAAGCGGGAACAAATGGGGACAATGAAGAAACACGGACGACAGGACAGGCGCTTCACTCTCAACTAGTTTTTATTATCAGCATCGTTACCATATATATATATATATATATATATATATATATAAATTACCCAAACCCTATCGCACTCAATCGCCACAATCAAAGACGACAATCCAGAAACACAATTTCACTCTGAAGCATATACACAGACAGAGCGCTGAATGCCTGTATCATTTCTCTTTCCGTTTTGTTTTTTGCCTTTTTTAAAATCTCCGTAGAAATAAGGTCAGGTTTACACCCACATCGCCTGCAATGGTCAGCAAAATGGCCCCTCGAGTTGTTGAGCACACACAGATAATGCTCTCGTGTTCTATCATTGAAGCAGCGCCCAGTCTGTCCAATGTAGACTCTGCCACAACTAGACGGAATCTCGTACACCACGTTGATGACGCACGCAGCGTATTGCACCGCGTGTTTCTTGGAAGAGGGTGCTTTTTTCTGCCATGTCAACATCGGACAGATCCTAGCAAGTTTATACATGCCGAAAAGACCACGTTAATATCGTATCTGTCAGCCACCTTTTTTAGATTATGAGACACGGTATGCATGTGCAGAATGGCTTGTACTCATTTCCTTTCTTTAATTGCCTCGCTGCTCTTTTTTCTTCGGAGTTTATCGGATAAACTCCGAATCAAAATTCGGAGTTTATCGGATAAATCCGAATTTACCAACCTTTTACTGGTGGGTGTTTTTCGGAGTTCTTCGGATTTATCTGAAAACACAAAACTCTAGTTATAGCACTCGCTACCACAACATTTAGCGTTCAGTCGAATTCTGTGTAAGCGGTATCAATAGTCACTTACTGGGTTCCCGAACATATAAGTGTTGTTCTACAAGCATGCAGCAGAAATATTCTCACCTGTAATTGCTTCCACACGAGGTGTTTCCGGTCTCAGTCCCCACCGTAACCAAAAGGTAGTGTCTATTTCGACGTCCACTTTTAAAATAATTTTAAGTGTTATCTTGACGTCCGTGACGCCACTTCCTGAAGACGTGAAATATTTTCAAAACATTGTGACGTCCCCGTCAAAATATTTTTGTCAATTATTTTGACGTCTCAAACTTAGAACTTTGGAGCTTCGGAGTCCGGACTGGAAAGCGATCGAAAGTGGCGGTCAAACAAATATCATTTTGCTTGCAGGCAGCGTCGCGGTTCGACACGCATTTTCCGAAAACAAATGTTATGCAGTCGACTGCTGTTTTTATGACATTTTAAGTAATGTAAAATGCAAAAAAAAAAGACTTCTTGAAGTATTTTAGCTATCAGGCCACACGAAACGTTTGCTTGGTTGTGCCAAACATTACAGAATGCGGCACCGCTGCTTTTCATGATTTATTTCACGTGATTTATATAGACAAAGGAGCTGAATGCCGTGTCATAAAATGTGCAGTTGATTGGAAAATGCGTGTATCTCGTACAACCGCGCCAGAATCTTTGTTCGTTCGCACCGGTCAAGAAACATCAAGGAGGCAATGTTTGCATTCACAACCTTTTATTTAACATCCCGATCGTTTCGTAGTTAACCCGCTCGTTATACACTGAACCAAACAGAAAATCTAAACTAAACAACGAACTCACGAAACCCGGTTAAAAACAGGGCGGGAGCCAGATGCAAAGCGAGACTGCAACCATACGAAGACGCGCTCGCACGATATGAAGGCACAAAAAGCGTGCCAAATTTCTCAGTGTTACGTAGTGTACGCACTTACATTTGTTACGTGCAGGCAAGACAGAGGGATATCCAGCTCGCCTTTGTTGTAGATTCAAAATTTTAAGTGAGACGCGTGCCGAGATGCGAGCTGCAGAACGCTCAGAACATCGCCGCCGGGCGTGTCACGTCCGAAAGGATCAACTGTCGAGCCAGTCCCACACACACGCTGAATAAGACATTTCCACTGCCAACTAGGACCGAAACTTCTTAGGCACGCAACACATGAATCCGTCAAAACGCCAACACAACACCGACAACACCATCAGAAACTAAACAGAACGAAACTACAAAACGGCTACCACTGCGACGGCTGCTGCTGCATTGATGGAGGACGTCGAAATAATAAAGCCACTATTTTGACGTTTTACGGAAGTGACGTCACAGACGTCGAAATAATTTTTGAAATATTTTGACGGTGGACGTCGAAATAGTCACTACTTATCCAAAACCAATCATCTTTAATACGAACGGGGATTGGCAAAGACTAACGCCTGCTCTTTTCTAAAAAGTCTTCTTGTAGCTTCGTTTCCGGAATCTTGGGTGGGGTCCCGTTTGCATTTATCTTGCTTTGCGTTTCATCCAATGTGTGTGTGTTTTTGTTTGTTTTTTAATAGTAGGATGTCCCAAGTCATTAGGCTCGATCTAAAATGGACCGTAAAAATTGACGCCTGCCCGTAGCAATCTAATCTTTTCGTCAAAGGTGTATTTCACAGATCGGTTTTTTTCTTGTTGAATTAGAAAGTGTAGCTTCCTTTTCTGTAAAAGATAGGGCCAAGAAACTTGCCAGGGTGAACGGCGGGCGGCGACGCAGACGACCAAGTCGAGTGGCGGGGCGCGCTTGGCGCTCGTATTGATAGATGGCGCTACATCCTTATTGAGACGGCTCGCGACTGCCGTGATTTATTAAAACGAACATTATATTTTTGTAATGTACCTTTGGTTAAAAATAAACGCAACAAAATAAAACATAACTTAAAGTGAAAAAGAAGAAAAGAAAACGCGTCCGAATAACGAGGGCGCTTTTGCTGCCAACGGATTCCGTCTGCGTGTCGTCTGCCTTTCTTTCGCTGGTCGGCTGCACCCAACGTTACTAGATTACTTCAGTTGTGCAACTCCTGCGGAAGGGGTACCCTCGATCACTCACTTCAGTCCGCCTCCCGTCGTTCGAAGCGCCATCTAGATTTTCGCTTACGACCTGTGTTTTCCATAAAATAGGTTGGAACGCCATCTAGACGCTGCGCTTCGAAACATACGTATCCCATAGAATACACTGCAGTTACCAAAGCAGCCGTCCGGCGCGTCGAACGACGGGAGGCGAGTCGTGGTGAGTGAGGGGGGGGGGGGAGTGCTCGAGTGCAGCGTCTATGAAGCAGCGTCATTAGATTAGCTCAGTTCCGTAACTGAGCTAATCTATATAACCTTGGCTGCACCTTCCGACGTAAAAGCCCTTGATTATATTCACGCTTTCAAGTATCACCATCCATAGTTGCGGGAACGCGCAAGACACGTGCCACGAGCGGGTGCTCCGCCGCCATTCGCTTCTACGGGCCGCTCAGTTCAGTGCTGCGCCGCCATATTGATTCCAAAGGGACGCTCGAGACTGCGGGCGCTTGTGCACTGTCGCATTTGACGCTACTTGCAAGACAAACGCAAACAGGTCAAGGGGCTTGATTCCAACGGACAGTGCCGTCTATATGCTCCCCGAAGGGGGAGCAGAGTTGCGCATCTGATTTCCCCGCGCCGCCGCGCCGCTATTCGCCGATATGCACCGCGTGAGAGACCAGCGTATCTCGGCGCCGTGCAACAGAAGAATGCCGCCGTTGCGGTCGCTCCGCCGTCGTTTACTCGCTGCACCCGGCGTTATGTTCCCCTGCTTTCGCCCTCCTTCTCCTCCTCGCCTGCTTCCCATGCGCGGCGGCGCGCGACGCTAGTCATCGCCTGGTTTAGTCACGTGAGGACGCAATGCATCAGGGCGTGCGGGAGAGCCGGCGCTACGGCCACCGCCGAGGCTGAAGGCGCAAACTCTGCTACCGTAGATAGCTATATACAGGAACTCTGTTCCAACGTTGCTTCCGACGCCATCTATGAATACGCGCGCCAAACGCACCTCGCAACTCGACTCGGTCGTCTGCGTCGCCGTCTGCCGTTGACACTGGAAAGTTTTCTGGCTCTAAATTTTACAGAAAGGGAGCTACGCCTTGTAATTCTACAAGAAAAAACCGACGCGTGAGATACACTTTTGATGAGAAGTTTAGATTGCTACGTGCAGGCGTCGATTTTTACGGTCCATTTTAGACCGAGCCTGGTGACTTGGGACACCTCTATATTTTTAAGTCTAATAAAACGAAAACTAAAAGGAAGATTTGTCTTTGTCACTATTCTACTTAAACTTGGAGTTTTAGAGCGGTTTCATTTTTGCTGGTTTAAATGCTGCCTTTTTATCGTTCAAGTGGCATAACACTCGCAATTAAACCGATGGATGTATTAAGCTTTTTCTGTTTTACGCTTTCGCCTGCGTGGTTTAACAACCATCTGATGCAAGAGATTGTACACGTCTATAATCAACAATCCAAGCGATTTTTGTTTTCCGCGATAAAATTAATTCTAAGCGTTGGCAAGTACCTAAATATCGCTGTTCGTACATAAAAAAATCATAATAGACAGAGGAGAACCCCAAATGTCTGTGATCTATCTGTTGTCATCAAAATAATAGTGACATGTATTTTCTAAATAATATTTACATTTTATTATCTCTCCGACGTTTTCTTTTTTAATATAAGTACGCCGAAGAACGAATCATGAAGTTAAAAGCCTGAACATAGAAGTCAAGCCCTGCGTCTCTGAAGCTCTATGCTTTTAGAAGATTCATGTGGTAACACCCCAAATTTATACATATTTATGTTATTTTATTGAACTATATTGCTGTAACTTTAACCTGTTTAACCATCTTCATTCCTCTTGTTTTTTGTTTGTTTATTTAAGTGTTAAGAAACAGCACGCTGTAGAAAGGTTACCTCGAAATATTTGCTGCCCATCATACTGAAATGTCTGTTGTTTTCCAGGTAAATCATTTCGAGTTTGATTAATGTTGTAATATACAATTCGGTTTTCAGAAACTACATTTACTTTGACAGTTACTATTCCCACGTTCCGTTCTAGAAGACGCGTTCAAGTTTAGAATTCGTGAATATGAATTTATTTTTTCCCATCAACAGATCGAAGTGAGCGAGTCTTTATTTATTTATTTTTTTATCTCAGAAACAAGGAACGTGACATTTCATCCATGGAAATCTATACCCAATCCTATACATCCGGACTAACTGAACTTGCATTACTCGTTTAGTATATTTATTACTAAAGCTATATATATATATATGCACACCAACTGGCGGCTCTGACATCACGCCGCCGCGGTGGCACTGCTGTCCACAAAGCACATGCGCAAACAATTTACCTAGAGCAAATCTGGTTTTTGCGCGTGCGCAGTGCCCACACCTGGTATGGGCAAACGCGGGCTTGTTTGTAAAAAAGCACGTGGGCCTATAGTAGTATCGTAGATGTGGTGTCATCCCGGACAAGCTCTTATGCACCTGAAACGGAGCCGGACGTGTCTTCCGAAAGCCCGGCCTTCAGTGCGCGCCCGTTGCCTTCCGCCGTGCTTTGGCTGCGCGTGCACGGCCGAGGTTCACGAGATGCTGAAGCGTTGTCGAGGCCTGGGTGCCCTGCGCTGGGGTAGGGGTAACTGAAACTCTTCCCTGCCGTTCTCATCCTGCAGTGACTATTACACGCACAAAGAAGCCTATTTTTACGAAAGTTAAATGCCGTCTTTCAGCCAAGTCTGTTGCTTTAGGCCATTCTAATAACCGCCTTCTGCGCGCTGCCGTCTTTGACTGCTGGGCTGTGTATACCACTATCTGAGCTTACGTGTGTAAAAACATATTTTGTTCGCAGCGCGTGCACCCACAGCCCAGATACGAGGTACATCTCGCTTGGGCTGTAAGTATGCGCCGAGATACAGCGGGAGAGGAGGAGGCGAGAGCGCGCGGTGAAGTCAGAAGGCCGAGCTCAGGTTCGAATGATTAGAGAGCGCCGACCACCGGTGTTTGGCTTTCACATTCAAATGAGCTTGACGAGTGCAGTGGAGGCGCATGCAGCCTTTGTCTCCAATGCACTCGTCGAACGCGTTAGCACGCGTAACGCCGTCTTCTGGCGTTTGGCTCTCACATTCGAACGCGTTCGACGAGTAGTGGAGACAAAGGCGGCTAGCGTTAGGTCTAGCCACTGCTGATTCGAACCTGAGCTCGGTGTTCTGATTTCACCGCGCGCTCTCGCCTCCTCCTCTCCCTCAATTTCTCGGCGCGTTAATTGGTACGGTACCTGGGACGCGTCTCCAACTGACGTATTTAGCTCCCTATTCCGGTTATGCATCGAAAATGGTTCCGAAGTGGAAACAAATGATGTCACAAAAGCCGGCGCGTTATGCTGTCGGACGTCCCGATTCTGGTGGTTGGCCGTAGAAGTTCCGGCAAAAAGCACAAGCAGGCGCGATCGTCGCTGCCGTCGTGGAGTCCCAACTCCTAGGCTACTGAATCTTCCGGGGACTGTAGAGCTGGAAAGTAACGTGGAGCAGAACAGGCTCCCGCTACATCCACCAACGCTGTTGTGTTGCACCACCAGGGTCGCGGCCGGCGTGAGCATCACACTTGTATGGCGTCACTAGGCGGGAATCGAGGGACCGATTTTTTGGACGTGGTAAGCACACCAGTCGGAGACGCGTTCCATGCAGGCACCATAGTACTGGGGAGGTATACAGGGCACGCCATTCTTCACCCGGTCCCCCAATGGTGCCGTGCGCGCGTCACGTCCAAGCGCGGCTCAGGGTTTGTTCACGAGCACTGGGTCACAGGTCGGTTTGCATGCAGTACAAATCAATTCGCCGGCAAATATTCGAGTTCGCTTTATATAGTGATCGGTTAATTCGGTGATTTAAATCGCCGTATATTAACTGGATACGGAGACACGATGTGCTCTGAGCACTGCCAACACGGGCCATTTGCCGCGATGGACGTCAGTGGCACGAGGCGGCGAAAGAACACCTCACGGTTTGTTTCGGCCACAAGTTGTGAAGGTTAACGCTGCTAGTTTTTGTCAGTTGCTTTGGGATCACAAAGCACCTTCGAGTGTGATATAATTATGAACATCAGATGTTATGTCTAAACTGTTTTAGCGAAATTCAGAGAAACGGTTTATTTAACGCGGCAGTTTTACCTATCAGCGCAGTATAACTAATAGATGATGTCGGCATTCTGTCTTGCAACATTAAGTGGTTTTGTCAATGCTTTATGCCCAGCAAGTTATAAACTTAAATCGCATTTCTGCATATGCAACATAGGTTTGCTGACCGATAGATTTCGTAGTGCTCTCACTAACCATCTTTGATGAACGATTCATTCTGTATTAGTATTATTTTAATTTTCGGCCTACAGCGTTTTTTTAAATTTGTACTTTGGTGAATCCACTCCTCTTTGTTAGACTTGAAACGTTGATAATAAACACCCAAGAAAAAAAAATACTTAGCTACTGCGGTGCAGGTTAGCACCTTAATATATTGTGCTAATTAGCCCCTTAACGAGAATGACTGCACGTTGAATATGTTGCAATGCAAATCGCCGCAAAAGTGTGCTGTAAACAAGGCCAGTATTTGCGCTAAAATAATACTTAAAAAAAAACTACGAGAAAAGTATTTATGAATTTATGTGTGTGCTTGTAGGGATGCCAGCCCAGCCTGCTACTACACAGCAGAGGAAACCTCTGCAAGAACCCTTCGAGACAAAATACAGGGACCAGAATATTCCAGGCTGGGATGCGAGCGAAGGCCGAGGTCACGCAGACCCGACGAGGAGGACGCATTGGAACCAAAGCGCTGGCCTCCTCTCGACTTCGGCGCCTTCGAGACAAGGGCCTATCGGGAAGAATGGCAGCCAAGGTTGACGAATCGTCCGGTGGCTGCACGCCACCAGGCACCCGAGTCTTCAGTTCGCTGGCGAAGAACAACGACGTGGATGGAGGAACCTGGCTGCTTCGGAGGACTACTAGTGCCACCTGACGTTTTGAGAGAGCCAGAAGTACCGCTTACTGTCTTCGGCGAGCCGAAAGAGCCACCTAGATTCTTCAGAGAACCGGGAGTGTCGTCTGGCACGGCTTGGAAGCCAAAGCAGGTTGGAAAACTTCCTCGTGTTGTTTTTCAGAAACGCGGAACCTTTCGTTTATGACGCCTTTAATTTATGTTCATGGCGCATGGGCGATAGAAGACAAATAAGACATTATAACTGAAATACTAGAGCTTCGCTGTCTACCCTCCCCTCCCCCCCCCATTTTTTGTCTTCTAAGGAAAGCGCTGTGTTTGTGACCGGGCCGACAAAACGTTTTGACTAAAAATGAGGGTTATCTTGTGACAGTGAGTATGACCCACACATGTACGCGGGCCGACGTCATTATGAAGAGGAAAATCGTTTTAGTGCAATAGGCAGCGCCAGCTTTGTCTTTTTTATACGCGAATTGTAAAGGGCTCGCGTGCCAATCCATACAACCCACACTAATCGTGTCTTTGATATAGTGATAGCTGCAAAGATTTAGAGCCCGAGAGAAGCTTACCACTTTAGCCATGGAAGGCGCTGAGTTGTCTTAATGGCCACGTGCTTTATGCATGAGTTAATCAAGAGAGCGAAATCAACAAAATGCAATCTCTAACGTAATATGAATTTCGAAAAGATTGTTCAAGAATATATTAATTTATTACTCTGAAGAACTGTTACACATATTAAACGACCCTTTTTATGTTCGTCGTTCATTTGTCCCTGGCGCCAAAACGGTGACTTGGCTTACAAATCCAACGTCAGACGTATCTGAATGTCGATCCACTGGCGTCAGTACCTCACGTGCTACGAGTTTAAATTCGGATTAAGCTAACTATATGGATTTGAGCTCGGAAGCGTACACTGTGGCTTATGAACATACAAGGGCGTACCACATTGATTTACAAATTTTTTTCTGCAGATATTGGTAAATTAGAGGTATGTACAGTGCTCTCCAAACGTATTCGGAAGACGCAACCGGTGTCTTATCTATTGGGAGTGCTATCCTGGCGGCAACCGAAATACTGCTCCGGTGACGATTGCGCTCAATGGAACAGTCCGAGCAGGGGAGGCCGCTCGCTCCAGTCCGAAATCGCTGCTGGATCGGGGACAACACGGCAACCTTTCCTGGAAGGCGATCTACACTTTTTGCTTAATTCGGTTGAGACATCAGATGCTTACTGATTCAATCATCCAATCACTGGCTGTTTCCACACTCATTTTCTTCATCTTTGTACGAAAAGGTGGCGATAAGTATACATATTGGTCGGCCGGCAAAATTGCCGCGGTGCCCACGGTCTAGCGAGCGGCCTCCCCTGCTTGGGCTGTTCCAGTGAGCGTTACGTCATACGGCAGTTCTTCGGCCGCCGCCAGGATAGCGCTGCCATGAGATAAAGCACCGCGTTCGCGTGTTGCGCATAAGTTTGGAGAGCACCGTATGTGTATCCACCTTCTACAGACACTCCCCCTGGAGCCGAATGCCATTGCACCACCTGAGTGGCAGCCTGTCTAAGCCCTGCTGGAACCACTTTTTGGGAGTGCCTCGCACCTACACCTGGATACCTGCTTCCAGCTTACAAGTGACAGCGAAATGGCATACTCGCAGTGGCTTTCTGATGCCACCCAACAGAGGATAACTACTGAGAGCCCGGTTAGGCCATACCCATGCACGACCAAACGTTCTACTGGTCGTACGACGTGTCAGAGAGACGGCCGAACCCATGGGGCGCCTTTCAATCACTGCGTCGTGTTCGTTCACGTGAGGCCGTGATTGACCGGCGTCCGATTGTCCGGACTCGGATGTTTCTCTGACACGTCTCACGACCAGTCTGGCGTTTGGTCGTGCATGGGTATGGCCTGACCGGGACTCTAATGTTGTCACATTTTAAACAATATAAAAAATATAAAAAACTGCGAGGACGTCATTTCACGGTCATTGTTGTAAGCTGGAAGCAGTGTTGTACGGAACGACATTCCAAGGAACGGCGGTCCTGGAACGCGTTCTTTTTAGGAGGAACGAAGGAACGCCGCCGTTCCATTTTTCATCGATGGAACTGGAACAGGAACTCATTATGTTTTTACGGGAACGGAAGAAGGAACGGCGTTCCTTTTTCTTCGCCATGTGGGGTAATTTTTATTTTATTTCTTAAAGGGGAATTTTTTTAAAAAATATATAAAAACAATATATTTACGAAGAGCAGGATCTCGTTAACCTTTTGTTTCTTAGGGTTTATTTTGTGGGGTCCTCGCTTGGTAATAGCCGGGTGCAGGAAAGCTAGTAGGCATTGATTCTCTTTCCAGTGCCGAGACTGCGGTACAGAAATCAAAATATTTAGTCGAAGAAAAAGACAGAAAAAGGGACGTCCTAAACTCAGCTACTTTCTTTGCTTTCACAAATCCTGATACACCTAGAAATCTAAGGCCGACTACAGCAATCACTGAACTTATACAAAGAGACCTACGGTTACACCAAAAGAACTGGTTACGAGACACCCTTGTATCCCAAACATTGGCCAGATGCACAAAAATTAACCTTCATTTCCTCTCCTCTTCTCCCACCTTCAAACTGAACAACGTATCCAACCTTCACGAAGGAGGACTGGTAGTTTTCAAGACTGATCTTCCAAAAGCACTACCCTCTTCTCTACTTGTTCGTCTTGCGGACAGCAACATCGAGAAGCAACTGTTGTTAAGTATCGAACAAAGGACTTAGATTGGAACGTGTGAGGTTGTTGTAAAACGCTCGTGCAATGTGGGGTAACAGCACATTTGGCTCGTCTGCATCGCCCACCATTAACATGAATATGGCAAAACGCTGGGATTTTTAAAAGTGAATCAACAAATTAAACCTTGCTTCCGCTTGTTTCCTTCTCTCTTGGTGTCCTTCCACCATGGCATTCAAATTCGTATGTTGCCATTTGATGGGATAGATTAAAAAAGCTTTGTTTGGTCTAACTAAATATGGTAATTAGCAAAACACAAATGTAACGTATATGTAACGATACGTTTCGCTTTTTAAACTGTAACGGGAACGAGTTCCTTCCTCACAGATGTGACTTGTAACGGGAACGCATTCCAAAAATCAAAAGGAACGAGCAACGAGCTTCTGTTCCGCTCTTTGAGGAACGTGTGCACCACCGGCTGGAAGCAGCTGTCCAGGCGTGGGTGCGAGGCACTATCAAAAAGTGGTCCCAGCAGGGCATGTTGAGGTTGTGCACAGGTGGTGCAAGGGCAATCGGCTCCAGGGTCTGTTTGCTCGAAGCCGGTTAACTTTAGAAACGGTAAAAAGTTAACCGCATTTCCCTACTACGTACGTACAAGTAGCTAGCCAAGGTTGACGAGAGCTGAATGCGCGATAGCTCTGTGTTTTATTACGGTGAGGTAGCTCGTGTCATCAGTGGTAGTAGCGAATATTAGTGGGTTTCTAAAAAAACTTTCGAAGAAAGAGGGACCGCAAGTACGCGCCTATCGGGTTTACTTGACGCAGAGCGGCATATTGCGCGATGCGCTAGCTGACCAGGTGAGGTCAGTTCGCGCCCGTGGCATAACGGTATCACGCTTGTCTTGCACGCAGAAGGCGGGTCACGATTCCTGGCCGCGCCTAGCCGTTTGCTGACGCTGTAATGGTAAAGTTCTCAGTAAGCTCGAGAGCCGCGTCGCTAATTCGAGGTTAGACCATGTTCTACGAACCGAACCTTCCACGCCGAATGTTCCCGAAGCACGTGGTGCAAGGGGCTCGCCTGGCAAGCCGAGTCGGTTCGCTCCAGCGTTCAATCCTACGCTTCGCCGCTTTCGACACAGCGACGCTCTTCGTTATCTTCTGTTTACATTACGTAGGGCACAAGTTCGCCCCATTAAACGTTTAGTTCTCTTGTATCACCGCTCATCGTTCAGTCGTGACAATATTATTGAGCTTAAGAAAAACATTTGCGTTGCTCTTGTACAAACAATGAGTAATGTAAAGCCCAATCAACCCGTGTTTCGCAAATTATTCAGTGGCTGGCTGTCTGAAGTCAAGACAAGCATCGTTGAAATTTCCTTTCCAGTTCGAAAGAGGACGACGAAGTTCCGTGCTAGAAATGATAAGGAAGAGGTGTGCAGTGAAAGGCGGACGGCACACCGACAGCATGGTTAGCCAGAGTGTAAGAACAATACATAAAACCTTTATTTTAAAATCAAAATCGCGTACTTCGGCTAGACTATAAGTTGGTATACGACCTGCCTCTGCGTACTATCAATGCCCGCCCAATTGAGTCAATATAATCCACTGGGATTCGAAAGACGTTGCCATGTCGACAATTACCGCGTCCCTTTAGGCTTAGGAAAGGCCAGAATCGAAATACGGTCTAGAAAGGGAGCGAGATAATTCCTCATACTTTGCGACTTAAGTGAGGTAAGGGAAAGTAAAAGCCTCCGGCACCATTCATAGCTGAGAAACGTGCCCGACACTGCAGTGAGTACGACGTATTAGTTCCAAAGCGCGATGCTCGCTCGGAGGTGCACTGCCATGTTTCCCCGCCGTTCTTATACTCTGCTGGTCCCGCGACCTGGAAATATCCCCTCGGAGGGAAATTCGGTTAACTTTCTGCCGCGGTTCAAGTGAACCGCGGTAGAAAGTTCATGCTTCGTGTCACAATACACTTTCTGCCGCTATTAAAGTTAACCAGCTTCGAGCAAACGGGCTCAGGGGGAGTCTGTCGACAAGGACATGTGTAAAAACCTCTAAAACCATTATATGAAAAGAAAAAAAATTGTAAATCAATACGCTTCATCTTAACAAAGCACAAGAGCCTGCCTTTTGTCAGCGACGTAGTTTGGATTTCGTTCACTGAATCAGAACGAGATCCGCCCGATTATAAACTTCAAATCAACCGGTAGTTCTTTTTTTTTTAATAAGATTGATTGGAAATTGCGAAACAAAGAATTTGAGATGCGAGACCTTTACTGGAATACTTTCAGACCGGGGTATTTGTTTATTGTATAGCACGTACTGAACAAGAATGTTTCAATTGCTAAGCTCTTGCTTAGAAAGTATTTGCCACAAAAGCAAGGGCTATGAAATAATAACTGCGTTTGGAAGTTAAAATTATTACGACGCGTCAACCAAGACAGGTAAGCACAAGTCCTGTCCCCTATTCATTTTCTTTTCACATTGTTCTTTCTATGAGACAACGGAAGTCGGCGGGTTATCTTTCCGAATACCATGAAACTGCAGGAACAACCGATAGCGCAATTTTAGTCTCACGATTTCACGAAAATAGTGAAAGGTAATAGTAATGTAATGATTTGTCTTCCATCTTCTCTCTTTTTTTTTTTTTTTAATTGTCATACGCAACGCGTTTTGTAAATTAGACGACTCTGCAGTCTTCCAGGACTCGAGGAGTGTGGAAGCACTGCAGAGTCCACATCCCAGAATCAGTATGCTATACTTTCATGCTTCGTGTCACAATACTACTCCCCCGTCATAGGCAACATGTGACGCTTAATTCACGAGTATTATTTTGCTCATGCCCTTTATTATGGCCCGATGCCGAGGTTGAAAACTGAGTTTGTTTACTTGACGCTGCAAACTACCCTTCTCAAAACACTATGCCACACACGCATGGTTCTTGCACGCAGCCACTGAGTTGTAAATATTCAGGAAAAATCAAACTTAAAAGAATTTGAAGTCACTAATTACCCGCTGACATATTTACCGAAGACGTTGCGGCGGTTACGTGGAACGTATTCGGGGCTTGATTGACGTCACACCAGCTGCATTGTGGCGCTGGCCTTGCTGCGGAGCGCGTACATTCTCCAGCATACATTTCGCACCACCAATTTTGTTCCTTCTCCGCAAAAATAAGTAGGAATGGTCACAGCTGGGTGCGACGACCTTACGTGCAAAACCACGAGAAACAATAACAAACATTTTGCTTAAACTCATTCTGCCGCAGGTCATATCCAGATCCGAAGAGAAAATCTACGTGGGATGCACGGAACCAGGTTCTTGGCATAGCCTACAAGCCCCACCACGGGTCTCGAGCGTGGATGTCAATCGACGCTGGGGTCGTACTCAGAGCCTCGAGACGTCCTGGCAGCCTAGAGAGCGTCCGCGTTCTGAAGAGGTGCAGCAGCATACTGCTCTTCGAGAACTTACCTGGTCAACGCACCGCAAGGGTTCCGAAACCCGAGGCTTCTCGTCCTCATTCATAAATCTGCAGGACCCTATACGCACTCCCGCCAACTGCAGTCAAAATAAAAAACCAAGAGACGTTGGGGTGTTACAGGTTGAACAGCGCAGAGACCAAAACATGAAAGTAAAAACAAACAAAAATGCTGTTAACGTTGGGATAACAAAAGCCATAATCGATGCATACAATCCTCCGAATTCAACAGTTCCCAAAGCAGACGGCGCGGTAATAAAGACAAGGAAAAAATCGAAAGCCATCTCGGATGTAAATTTAGCGATACAGGCAACGGGCAATAATTTAGGTTCAATCTCTAGTGCGATCTCACTCTCTGGTGCCAATTTGGAAGCCACAAAAGTACCAACTGTAAAGGAAGTTAAGCCAACATTAAAACAGACATCAAAGCCCACAGCAAGGCCAATAGCAAAAGATACTGACCGCCCCAGTTTTTTGTCAAAACTTTTCTCTAAATTTTCGTTGAAATCTAAGTTAAAACAGAAACTTTCGGACAGTCTACTAACAGATGGGTCGCCAGACTCGGCAACGGAGAAATCTAATTGGAGGTTGGAGCAAAACTTGCATCCCGAAAAGGGCAGTCCTAAGAGAGACTTCAAAGCGGCATGTGCATCAGCCCCTAGAACGGATTCAACTACCGGACGTAAAGAGCAGCCCAAAATATTTGATTTAATGCAACAATCTGGGGCTGCACAAGGAAAGGGAAGAAGCGCCAACTTAGACTCAGTCGCGAAGCCGTTGCCTGCTCTGTCTGTACCAGCAAAGTCTGTTTGCAAGACAAGACCAAAGAAAAAACAGACTAAAAAAGATAGTATAATAGAAGAACAGAAAGTGACTCTGTTCGAAATTGGCGTCTCTAAACTGGGTTATTCGGGTGAGACAGGCTTACTTTCCAGACAACGAGAGCGACTTTCAAGAGGCGGTGCCCAGAAGATATTGAAGGACGAAAATCGAAAAGGTACAGAAAAAGATCAAATTCCTTCAACATCGTCTAAAACCCTTTCAGAACAGGCACAACTTATGCATTCTCAACTTTCCTCAACGCCACCGAAGCATCTAGGTTCAAAAAAGACAGCTATGCAGAACCTACTACCGCAAACAAACGCAACAAAGAACACACAGAACGCTGATGCAGGTCAACTTGAAACTAGCTTCGAAAACGACTCTGCAAAGTTCGCAGAAACTTGGGATTCCCACACGTTCGAAGAAATGGAAACAACAACAAACATTAAAGATGGGGAAACGCTCCATGCCGCTCTGCCAGAAACGGCAAAGCCAATACCGGCCCCTTTCAAAAAATATATGGTAGTAATTCCGGAAACGCAAAACTTGGGCAAGCTAAAGGGACCACAAGGAGATACGCGAGAAGAGCATTTGAGCCAAGAAGACGAGGGGCGAGACAAGGCGCAGCCACAAAATTTGCCTTCCGGGCCTTCTGATGTCCCATGTTACGACCTTGAACAGACCGAAATAGAAACAGGGGTTAAAAAGACAAGTGCTCTACAGTCGTCACTAGACACAAGATCAACAGAAGCCGAGTCGCAGGCGATACTTGATATTCCAATAGCCGAGGCTCGTGCTCCGATGGTCGCTCCCATTTATTCTGAACCGCTCTCGGGTCTTGTGGAGGAAGGTTTAGTTATCTTCCAGGAGGTAGGAAACTACCAAAGCAAGGTTCAATGTAATCCAGCCCCACTGAAGTCCACAGCCAGGATGCATAATAATAGCGAACTTGCCCCCGAAAAAGGCTTTGTGACAGAGAAAATGTTTAATCTAGAAAAAAGCCGAACTCAACCCGGTGAGGCGACAGGGAGGCGTGTAGAAAAAGAAGAAAACGTCCCACCGCGAGAAGGTATAACACAGTATCCAAGTTTTTTACTACACAAGAGTGTTGTAGCAGGCAAACGAAAGCTCCATAAGGAAACTGTCGAAGACGAAGTAGTAGGCGAAGAACTAGAGTCAGCGGAAGGCATAATAGTGGATAAGGATAAGGTTAGCGATAAAGAAGTAGTAAACCTTGAACATAAAAAGACGGAGAGAGCAATGGAGCAATGCCTCAAGGTTGAAGATCTAGACAACATATCTTTTTACGCGGTCAAAAATTTCCTAGAGGTCGAAGATCTCCTAAACGAAATGTACGAGTCCGAATTGAATTTATACCCGGAGAGTCAACTTGTGATTATAATAACACTGATGTGCTTCATTTGGATATGCGCAGTAATTTTGTTGTCAAGTCATCATCAAGGGGACGAGAAGCCGTCGTCTTTTCCTGAATGGATCACTTCAGGGACGTCTCGCAGGGCGACTTCTCCAACAGACGCCAAATTCTCACCTAATTTGTACATTTGCTCTACGGAGTACTGCCAGAAGGAAGGCATGTACCTTAACTCTTTATTCAGCAAAGACGTGTCGCCATGTGACAACTTCTACCAGTACGTCTGCCACTCTTGGAACAACAATTTTCACGTTTTACCTGAGGGTAGCGGCATTGCTGTATCGCGAGACACTCTCTTGGAGCAAGGCATAGTACACAAAGTATTGGAGAATTTACTGAACAGCCACAATTATGACCTCCTACAAGCGAGGCAGCTGTACGAGGTATGTACGCATCGCCCTAAGGACAGTTCCGTCATAGCACTTCGAGAAATATTCAAGTCTTGGCCCCAGAAGACATGGCCCATAACGAACTCTACGAGCGCATTAGACATGTCGCATGTGTGGCTTACAGCTGGTATTCTTATGCGGGAATTCGGAGTCGAGGCATTTGTCGGCGTATCTGTTGGAGAACACGGGGATTCAAACAAACTGACCGTTGAACTGGATCTCCCAAAAAGCTTATATTTCAAAGGCGACAACATGTACCCAAATATTGCCCTCGTGTTTAGGGCGGCGATTCGCGAGACAGCGGTTGAGTTCGGGGGCGATGACTCCATTGACCAGCTGACGCCAGAAATCATGTCCGTCTTCACGGGACTCGCACAGCGGTATCCGACCTCCATCAACGCTGAGGCCCAAGAAACCACGTTTGACAGCATCCGCGAAGGATTGCGCACGTTCCTTTCAACAGTCTTCGAAGGTGACATACCAATGAAAAGGAATATCATCGTAAGAAACCCACAGTTTATCCTCGTCGAGTTGGACACTCTCTTTAAAAATAGCAGCGCAACAGCTCTTCTCAACTATCTGGGATTTCGGCTTATCATCTCCGTCGCTGCTTTTCTTCCGGAGCATATGCTAAACCTTCAGATGTTGCTCAGCATTGAAGCCACAGGCCGAGTGCTTACTTCGAACATGAGTTCGGTTCTTTGCCTTCTGGCCGTGGAGAGGGTGCTTCCAACGTGCCTGGTCAAAGCGTACGCCAAGGACAAAGTTGAGAGCGGTGCGGACCTCCGGAGCCGCGTGTGGTTGTCCCAGCTCGAAAGCAGCTTTGGACGCAATGCTCGTAGGCTCCTCTGGATGGACCAACTAACGTACGACTTTGTCCTCAGGAAGATGCAGAGCCACCGACTATATCGCTTCTTCTCTCCGATCCTGCTAGCGACAAATTCCTGCGCAGGTTCGATCACGAAGTTTGGTGACAGTGCGCTGGTCATCTATTACGAGGCGTCTAAGCGGTTTCAGCAGGCGCGCCTGCATCGACTGAATGATGGGACCAAGTTTCGACACCCTGGGTTTGTCTTCGACACACGGAGCAGGTTAGCATGGATAACTTTTAAAATAGAAAAACCCGGGGCTTAATTCGTTGCCACAGTTTTGCTGCTTAGCACAATTTTAACTCTTGAAACATAAGTGCAGCAGTAGCTTTATAGAAGGAGGCACAGACATCAAAACAACAAGGCAGAAGAAACAAAATGAGGGGGTAAGTTGTCATCGTTAGTCACGTACACTCTAAAAAAGGGTATCACCTTACACCCTTTTGTCCCATGTAATGCACCCCAAAACTTCAGTTCGACGTACAGCGCACTATAGTTGAACAGACGGCCCCAAATTTTACGAGGGGCTTGATAACGGTGCGATATAACTTAATAAAAAGCTAAAGTACGTATCAAAGACCACAGAAAGAAAACACTGAGGTTTTGCTCTAAAACCAAAAAAACCACGATTCTTTTTCTTTTTTTTTTTGTAGTCAGTAACGCGAACATTAGCTATTTTAAAAAGTTATACATGCACATGGCGATCAAGCCTCTCGTGAAAGTTGGTACCGTCAGTTCGACGTCAGTGCGCTGTACGTCGAACTGAAGTTTTGGGGTGCATTGTATGGGACAAAGGGCGTAAGGTGATACCCTTTTTTTAGAGTGTATCTCAAATAATAACTGCGTAATATATCGTGTTACGCAACTATATGACAGGTGTTCCCAGTTTAGCACGTACCATCGTTACCGTCAGTAGGACATTGGGATAATAGACCCTTTTTTTAAAGTCAGCCAATCCACTGTGTCCATAGCCAAACCTTCTAATGGCGGCATTACACAGCTCCTACACACCGGGAAGAGCGAATATCTTTGAAACCATAGACCCGAAAGCGGAGAATTTATTCTAACAAGCTTGCCCTTTTACGTCACCTTCGATTCACCAAGTCGACGATGCTTGGTTTGGGCGATTGCTCATATCACGGCCATCAGAGAGAATATTGAAGCTTTAAAGACTGCTACTAGATGTTTCTGACTTTTGGAAAGTGCCTATTAATCTGGGCTAAGCTCTCTGCCTCGGCATCGTCACTTTGGCGCTTTAGTATTATTTCTGAAAGTAACCTATGTGTCCGCTCGTCCACTCTCCTCGTAGGTTCATCGCTGCCCAACGCCAAGTGTACGTGCCGCTCGGGCTGGTCAACGACTCCGTTCCGACCAACGGCACCATGTTTGCCTTCCACCTGTCTCGCGTCGCCGTGCGCCTCTTTGGCAGCCTGGTGCAGCTCGTCAACCAGTACCAGGACGAAGACTTCACCGATCACTCTCGGCGAACGCTGGACGAGCTGCTGGACTGCCTCGCCAGGGATTGGCGGGCCCTGCCCAGCTCCTTCGACGCGGAATCCAAGGACGTCGTGCCTGACGCCGACCAAGCCCGCTACGCGATCCTCACCCAGACGGCGGCGCTACGGCTTGCCTTTGTCGCTTTCCAGGTTGGTAACAATCGTCGCAGACATATTAAGAACCGCAGGGCGTGGCGAGACTCGAGTATCTTAATAACGCTCTGCAGTCAGGGCCATAAGAACGCCGTAGAACGAATGACGAGGCAAGCGTGAACGACCCCACCCTGCGTTCCTTAACCCTGCAATCCTAACTTTAAAGGGCAACTCCGCTTCATTTTTGATATTTAGAAAGCTATGCAGCGCTCTTCAGTATCATATAGGAAGACCCCATGTCAAATATTACGATCTAATTCCGTCTATATATTTAATAAACTGGCCAGCAAACTTTCAAATGAGCCAAGTCGCCGAAATCTGCCAAC
Organism: Ixodes ricinus; assembly: GCA_037355805.1. NCBI lineage: Eukaryota > Metazoa > Arthropoda > Arachnida > Ixodida > Ixodidae > Ixodes > Ixodes ricinus. The sequence goes on from JAZHYW010011960.1 coordinate 60,785, forward strand.
TCTAGCGTGCGACGTGAGGCGCAATCGTCAGCGCAGTCAATGCGACGCGAGTTGGAGCAGCCAACGTTGAACCACTACGTCAGAGGCATGACTACGTCATTCTCACGTTTTGTTTGTTTTACTTCTCAGAGCGAAATTGAACGATGACGTCACGAGTTTCTCCTCCCGGTGTTGGCTCTACGGCGTCCACGTGATCACCGTAACGCGGATGCGCTATTGGGGAGGAGGGCGACCGTGACGCCCCAAGCGGTTAACTTTAGAACTACACGGATGGGGACAACAAATACAATGACTCAACGCTCGGCCGACATAACCGAACGCGGCGTCAGCGTTCGGCTGGAGTTCGTGTTCTCTGGTGAGGGGGAGGAGGGGCTCTTTTGTTTCCACTCCGGCCTGCATGAACAATGCAGCATGCACGGTCCCAGCTCAGCACAAAAGCCGAAGTGGGTCAAGCTCGCATTCTCTGAGGATAGATCCGGCACTTAGTAACGTCGCTTCGTCGATTGTTAGTATTTTTTACATTAAACTGTGCCCCGCGCTCTATTGTAGAAGATGACGTGGACATGCCCATAAGGCCTCTGGGCATGTGCACAGGCCTTGTGTTGAGTAAACACCGAGTATGGGGACAACAAACGGGTCAGAGCGCCCCCTATAGTTCGATCTCCTGCCCAATAGTCGGTTACAAGTCAAGAAGGTAGGAGAAGCTCCTCCCATAATCGTGATGCGACCGTTTGAAATCCATCCGCAGTCGAAAGAATAGTTCCCTGGAAACACCCCTTGTTCCGCTTCAATGAATAGATAATGGCTACAGAGTGATGCCAACTTGTCTCCGACCCCCCCCCCCCCTTTTTTTTAAGAAAGCGACCTTTGTATTCATCGGAGAGGAAACCGAGCCCCTGAAAGTGGCCTTTGTATCCATCGGAGGGGGAAGCTAATCTCCCAAAGTCGTTTTTGTTTCCATCGGAAACAAAAACGACTTCTAATCTCCCTCTCGTGGCTTCCACAACGCTAAGTCAAGGTCGAAAGATAAAGCAAATATTCAAAGCAAGGCAAAACCCTCTCCCGCGTTGGCCACGACGTCACGGAAACGATGGGACGCTATTGGATGGGAGGTGGCGGAGGGATATATGATTCCCTTTGAGGGGCATTTGCCGCTACCTTCTTGACTTGTAACCCACTATAGTACGTTACAAGTCAAGAAGGTAGCGGCAAATGCCCCTCAAAGGGAATCATATATCCCTCCGCCACCTCCGCATCCAATAGCGTCCCATCGTTTCCGTGACGTCGCGGCCAACGCGCGAGGAGGGTCTTGCCTTTCTGTACATATTTGCTTTATCTTTCGACTTTGACTTAGCATTGTGGAAGCCACGAGAGGGAGATTAGAGTCTTCCCCCTCCGATCGAAACAAAGACGACTTTCGGGGATTAGCTTCCCCTCCGATTGATACAAAGGCTGCTTTCAGGGCTCGGTTTCCTCTCCGATGAATACAAAGGTCGCTTTCTTAAAAGTGGGGGTCGGAGACAAGTTGGCACCACTCTGTGGCCATTATCTATCCATTGAAGCGGAACAAGGAGCGTTTCCAGTGAACTCTTCTTTCGATTGCGGAGGGATTTGAAACCGGCGCACCACGCTTGTGGGAGGAGCTTCTCCTACCTTCTTAACTTGTAACCGACTATATAGTTTGCGCTGCCCCTGCCTGCTTATCGCACGTCCAGTTTCTCCGCTCCCCTCCCCTCTTTCGTGTTCTCCCCTACCCCCTCTCCCCCGGGCCATCACCGTCCACGCCATGCGAAGCGACCTGCCCGCGTCGCGTGTCCTGTCACCTCGCCCCCACGAACGTCACAAGACCACGTGGTTCGACGTGACGTGGCCATGACTCTGATGACACAAGATCAATGTTGCGTGACATAACCGAAGTTTCGGTTTAAATAGAAATTACACAAATATTATTCCACATTTCGCGAATCCGAAGACGTAGGGCTGTTTAGTAGTGCTTTGTAAAATGGAATCACATGTGACTCGTAGTGTTGCTAGGTCTACTGATTTATCAGTAGATCTACTGATTTCGTTCCGGGTCTACTGATTCACTGAAAAACAAGAAAATCTACTGATTTTTTTTTTGTAAAAATATTAAAAATTTATTATTTGGCCCCTTCAGTTTCCAGGGTCGCCCATCAAAGGAAACTCATATTCTCCCAGAATTAAAAACGAAGCACTGGCTAGATGGCCCAGAAGCCCGTCCTATTCGAGCGACTTAGCCGTGTATTCATCTATCTATTCACCAAGAGCAGGTTCGGCAGGTTCGACGGTGACACCCGGGCCAGAGCCATATATGGGGAAAGTTTGGCCAGTCTATGATCTCGCCGTAACGTCCCCCTCCCGAGTGAGCCAATCAGCCTGCGGCGCAGAGCGAGAGGCGTGAGCGCATGCGCGTGAACTCTCGGCTGCTCCCAGCTGAGAGGGCCGCCATTTTCATTCATTCGCCCGGCGGAATGCATGGGATCGACATCCGAATTTCGGTTCTTTCCTTTTATCTAACAAACTCCGGCAAAAAAAAAAAAAAATAAATATATATATATAGTGTTATTTTTTTTCGGTGGCTTAAAAAGCTAACGAATTAAGTTTTTCCGCGTTTGAACGCAAACATTGAGTCAGGCGAAAAAAAAAATAAGCCCGTACAGACGACGCGTAGCCTCAACAGTGCTCCGCGCCGACAGCGTTGCGTCAAAAACATTCCACAGCCCAGTAAAGGAAAGATGGCAGCTTGCAGAGGACTTGCATTGGACATGTACGCGTGCACTTGCCGGAATGTCTTGTATTGGTTTCGTTTCAATAATAGCGACAGGTGGATGTCGCACTGTCGCCTTCATCTGTTGATCCCAAAAGTGGCTCAGTCTCGATTTCAAAGAATATTCCTCGAAATAGCAACACTAGTCAATAATGATTAAAAAAAAAAACATTTACGGTGCCATTTTAATTTGTCCTTCATAAAGAATTACTCGAGAACTGTTTTTTTTCATTTTTATTTGTGTTTATTACCATGTTATTTGTTACTCTATACTATTTCTACGAAGTGTGAATTAATGGAAATAGCAAAACATGGCAAAACACAGATTTCGTAGAATCTACTGATTTTTGTGCAAATCTACTGACTTTTTGGGGATCAATCTACTGACTTTTTTTTCTCCATCTGGCAACACTGCACGTGAGCCTAAACTTTTCGAGAATTAGAGCAGAGTTGCCCTTAAGCCGCTTTACCTTTTTTTACGGTTCCACATTGCTTGTGGTTCGGGCAGCCCAGCGGGCATGGAGAGAGTAACCAAATATCAGTAAGTCATATTTTAACCGGACGACGCGAAAGCCTCCTCCACCTACGGGGGCGACCCGGGGTACCAAACGCGCGCGGCATGTGACGACATCGTGACGTAGATGGTCCTGGCGAGCTCCTGCCATAGAGTTCATATATACTAACTATAAAGGAATAGGTCCGCCATTTGTCTATGCATTTTGGCTGTTGGAAGCGGCGGATCATGGAGGCAGACCTTTGGGGTCCCGCACGTGGTTAGCAACTAGCTTTACGTCTTATTCGCTAGATTTCAAGTCTGTTCTAAGGACCAATCCACGTACTTACCGGTGGAAAGATATTCGCGTATATCATATATATGTATATATGCATATATACATATATGTGTGTATATGCGCATATATGTGTGTATATGTATATATGTATACGTATACATATATACATATATATACATATATACACATATATACGGCTTCGCGCAATGGTTGCTATGGTTTCGATAAGGCGCGCCCCGGGAATACAGAAACCGCGTAACCGCCAGATTTCGACAGAAGGGAAGTTAATGCTGCGTAATGAGTGTATTGTTTTTTCTAAGCGTTAGAATAGCGCAGAATTTAGTGTACAACGCTAAATTATCACTGTTTACTTTTAGTAAAAGTTTTCAGTCTTCGCGATTACCATTGCGACTGTCGTCCTTCAGCTGGCAACGTTGGTTTCATTCTCTCGTGTTCTGTCGCGCTCTTTGACTCGGGACTCCAGATGTCGGCGCACGGGATTTGCCACTGCTCCTACCGACCCACCCCTGGCTCCTGCCTTACGACTGGTCAGAGCCGCTAAAAGCTTTTTTTAGTCGAAATACAAAATATAACAACGCGCAAACCGTTTCAATTATTTATGAAAGTAGTTTTTGTTCAGTATTTTAGATCAGAAAAGAAACAAATGCAGTTTATAAAGTACGGAAACAAGAAATGACCCGTCGACATACCCGCCACCAAGCGGTGGAAAAGGCGGCGCATACTAGAAAGGGGTGGGATCAGGTGCCGACGGGCGCCACGCGCGGCGACGCGTAGAAAGGTTTTGGATGTACGCGGCGGCGCTGCGGTCGTATGGAATGGAGGATCCGACCGGTTCCGAGCGTTCCGAAGGCCTTCGGCTAGCAGGTTTGGCTTGCGGTTTGGCCGTTTGGCGGTTTGGCAGCGCGAAGTGGCTCTCGTTCTGAATTGATCTTTACCCCGTGTTTGCTGTCGTTTGTGGCCAATGAAGTGTCATGCCGAATTAGTGTTTAGTCGCGCAGCAAATGCAATGCGAGCCGCCCTGGCCGCCCGCTTCATCCAAACTATCCAGCACATGCTTTAGTGGCGCCCTTTCGAGCCGTCGACACGGAGTGCGGCAGCCGTGAGCGCTCGCTGAGCTCACTACCCCTCCTCTAGTTCACGGCCACCCAAGCCAGGACCAGGGACGTCATGAAGGAGGTTATTTTTTGCTTGTTCTTGTAATTTTAATTTGCCTATAACTTTTAATATAAAGCGAAATTTGAGAAAAGAAAAGTTTCACTAAGTTACCACGTTCAGTGCGCTCAGGTTCGGTGCAAATTAAAAAACACAGTAAAAATGTCGTTGCAGGGTTCCTTTGAGCGATCAGTGACAGCCGAAATGAAAAGACAGGATCGTCTTCTGCCGGGCAGAAAACCGGTTCCCAGCTTTCCTTCTCTCCGTTCTCGTCTCGCACTCTTCTCTCCTCCTCTCTCCACAGGAGCGGGTCTCTGAGCTACTCCCCGCAGAAGGGTGTCCCTCTTTTTGGAATGGAGAGAAGTAACTGCGGGAGAGTTTCCTCCTTTCTGGCTGCTCCTTTAGCGCTCCACCGTGCTTCCCACGTGCTACAAGTCTCTCTAATATTGACCGATTTAGTGGTTTTCGATGACGCTCGGCAGGTTTCTAATTATAGCTATATGTTTATTTTCAACAATTAAAATGGTAATTAACACATTTCAGTCAATTAGCCGACTGATCGTTACATTAAGTCTTCTATACTGTGTCCCCCTGGCCGTATAACCCACCTGCACAGACCGCATTAATGTAGATTGTCACGGCTTTTCTACAAATATTCTTAAGCAAAAAAAGAAAAAAAAAGCAGTGTAGTCACGAAACTGCCCGTCATTCCTCTTGGCATAAACGTGCATTTAACCCAATCAAGCTATATATCGGGGCAGACAATGAAACCTAGTTCTAACTATATGCTGTAAACAATAACCTTAAAGATGGCATAGCCTCCATATATATGTTATCGCCAAAATTTTACGTTCCGCGGGGTGCCGTTATCCACAAAGTGCATTGATAGGAATACTATTCTAGAAATATTGGAACGAAATTGTGTGGTAACTGTCCTCGTAGGCAATAAGCATGCAATGAAATATTCTGAAATTGTCTCTGGTGTTTTAATAATAATAAAGCAAACAAAAATTATAAAATATTTTTAATGCAGAATTTGTGTCAAAATGAAGGGAAAAGGAACAATAAACAGGCGAAATAGTACGAGACAGTCATTATTACATCTATCAAGTTCGCGAAAATCGACATGGAAATGCAAGAAGCACGGTTAGTACAGGTTCTAAAGCCCATAGGTAAAAAAAATCCTTTAAAATAAAAACGCCTTTATCAATTGATTTAGTTTAAAGAAATACATACACTTGATTTCAACTCACTCGTATTCCGAAGGCCTCGATGCGAACAAGCAAAACTATAATTTCAGTATATGCAGCTAAGTTGCCAAAAAGTAGTAGCAAAGACAAATAAATATAAATCCGTGGAAGCTCGTGAGGCGAGCGGATACTTATTATTTGCAGGAGCGGGGGACTCGGTTTACCTTGCACGAAAATATTGTCCCGCGCCGCGAACAAACTGTATGAGCCTGTGTAGCGCTTGCATCAGAGGAAGCGTGATTTCCAGGTATTCCGTTTCCAACCACTTCCTGCGTCCGCCAAAGATATTTCGTGGCAGCTTTGGAAGCCTCCCAACCCAAAGCCCGGTTGCACGCCGAGGTGCCATCGAAAGATGATCGCGTGCGATAGTCGCCCCTCCGCGCCCTCACCAAATCTAGCGTTCGTGCTCTCGACACGTGACAGCCGAAATCGAAAAAAAAAGGAAACATAAACGGGGGATGCAACACACGAAGGACCCAACCTTCGTGTGATTTTCCCACTGCGTATTAAAGCACGAAACGTTTTTTTAACGCTACCCCCAATCCCAAAGTTTTGTCCGTTTCGTCCATTTTCCGCTAAATTTAGCGGGGAAAGTGGCGTCACATGACCTATACGTCAACTCAGTTTCCTCGCTACATTCAGCGGGAAAATTCACGTCTTGTGGACAAAACATCAATTCAGTTTCCCCGCTAAACTTAGCGGGAAATTGACGTCACGTGACATATACACAAATTCAGTTACCCGCTAAATTTAGCGGGAAGATATAGTACTTCACGTGACACACCGATTTCCTCACCGATTCCCGATAATGCGTCTAATGCATTAATAAGACTTTAAAGATAAAGCTGAAGATCGCTGCCATTTTTTTTTCCAAGTTCTGATGAGCTTACGATTAATCAGTTACTTAAGTGAATGGTATAGTCGTTTACGTATAGTATCCGGCTAGAACAGGCATTCACGCTTACTAGTCCAATTGCGATTCTTTTCTTCTTCTTATTATTATTGTGATAAGATCATTAAAGTGCTCTAAAGTCTGGACGGCCGCTATTAGTTCAACACTTTTCTAGGTCAAAAAGTCGATCGAGTAGTTAGCCAATTAGTTTGATCGAGCGTAAATGAAAAGAAAAAGATGCAAGAAAGTCCTGCGCAATCAATCAAATGTAGCGTATTGACAACACGCGTAGAATAAACTTAAACGCAGTCGGAATAATTACATCATCCTATAAACTTAAAACTGTAAAGCCACGAGTGTGCGCCTAGCGCGGTCCAGTGCTTTCGCTGCACGAAACTTGAGGAGTCCGGAGCAAGGAGCCAAGGCCCTTGCACTCTCCTCTGACATGCCGGATAGTTGTCGCCAAGTATAATCAATTTTGTTTACACATATTAATTAATTAAACAAATTATGGGAGACATAATGAGATGAAACAGCGCAAAAAGGTGCCTTCTGTACCTTTTTGCGCTGTTTTATCTCATTACGTTTAACAACTACCAACTAGCCCAGCTCTCAAAATCTTATTAAAATTACGGGAGACTGTGGGGAGCCCTTTATTGGAATTCACCGCTGCTTTGAGTCTTGCTAGAGATAGCTCTACCTAGAGTATGCCGTCCATTACCCGATTCCCTTGTAAGCGCTGCCATTGTAGTGATTAGTGCAGAGCGGGCGCCATTGGCTATCGTTACAATTAGCAAATGGCGACTTCCTGAGCTATAGGTACAGGAAGCTCCGGAAATATCGTTTTGTTCTGTCGTAAACTGTTTCAACATTTCTGGAGGGTTAAGAACCGTTCCCTACGATTTCGGATGAAACTTCAGACAAATGCGAAACCATATATTTTTAAGCGCCAAGATGGCTGAAGGACCGTTACTCAGAGGCGTAGCGTATTTACTGGCTCTATATACTTCTTGCCACTCTGCCGAATTCTAATTGGCTGGTCCCTTGGCGCCGTAATCTTTTTCTTTCTTTGCGTACACTTTCTTAATAACGTTGCTCCTAATCGCGATTAGGTTCTAATTGATTGCCCTGGTGCATGCAGCAGTCTTTGGTTTGGACGGTCGTGGTTCGGACTGGGCTGGATCGACTGGTTTCGTAAGGCCGCGGCGCGGTCCGCGCCGTGCTCTTCTGCTCTGTTCGTTCGTTCGTTTGTTACGTCCAATTCTCCTTTTAAGTAAGAGGGAAAGAGTTCTCGTACGCTTCCAATGATGTGCCGTGGGAGCGGAAGAGGAAGAGGGGGATCGAGCGGCCATGGTACAACGTACGCGACAACCTAAAACCGAGACGCAGCGACGACACCGTTTTGCGCGAGACCGCCGACCCCCGAAAGGAAAGATTGGCTCTCCGAAGACAACAGTATGCGGACCGTTGCGAGGCTGGAGTTTCCATTCTTCGCCGAGTCGGAACCCCTGCGCTAAATGCTAACGAATTTCGTCAACAATCAGCGTAGTGACAGCAGCGATTTCGGCATGATCTTATAACTTATTTTTTCCTTGCTTATTCGGTCTATGCTTCTTGCTAAGAAGGGTGTTAATTTTTATACCTGCATGCGCCTTGGTATCAAAGACAAATGCAAGTCTCAGCAAGCCGCCTCCGTACAATATACGTTCGAAAGATCCGAGTCGGTTACTTTCTCTGAGGCAAACCAGCGTGCCGAAAACCGATCGAGCGGCGGTCATGACTCTATACACTTCCTGCTATCTCTGTTGGTGAGTCATTAGATACCGAGTAAAGTTCTTTGCGGCATAGTGTGCTCTATAAACTTCTATTTATCTGTAGGCAAGCGCAACGTATCAACAAACGACAGAAAAAAAGATTGTGACATTCTGCATTCATCGTTGTTGACGCTCGGAAGCTTACTGAGCGTTTGGATCGAAGGTACGCGAGTTCAGCTGCTAAATCCTGAAAGAGTTACTTCCTCGTCCAGATTGTGATTATCACGTTCGAACAGTTCGGTTATAAAATATATATATATATATATTTTACCGGTGACAATCATTGTAACTTGCCCGGAACTTCAGATGCGGCTGCTTTCGTCTCCGGAAAAATATTTCTTAGTTCAACAAAAAAGTGGTTTTAGCGAATTGAAAAAATCCAATCCCATGCAGGCTGTCTATCGCAATGTTGACATTCGGTATACGAAAAGTTTGCCCGTATGAGGTGGGCTTAGCCATATAGGGTCCATAAGCTCTATATAGGATATGTGCCGCCATATCGACCCGTAAAAGCGAATCTGCAGAAATTTCTCCGCGCGACGCGATCGCGATCGGCATCCACGGTGTGCACAAAGTGAACAGTGCGTCATAATCAAGTGACAATATTTAAGTAAAAAAAAAAGACATACCGAGAAACGAAAAATCGCATAAATACGTGGAACCTGGGCGATCCGTACAAATCCGCATTGCTCAGAAAGCTTAGTGCGAAGCATACCCTTATTGGGATGATTAAGCTTGTCCCGATTCACCAAGCACAAAACACCAGAGTCATTTTCGGGAGAAGTGTTTCAAGGCTGCGAAGTCAACGTTTTGTGTACCTTCGCATTTGTGAACATTAAGCGCCTATCAACGCACGCACACTTTTAAAATGCTACTATAAGCGCGAGTGGGTCTTAGCTGTCTGATTCAGCTGCTCGAGCGCTTCTGCAGCCGAGGCGTGCTCTAAATCATGGAACTCGCTTGCCAGAAGACTTCCTGCAAAGCGCGTTATGCGGAAGCCAGCGTATTATGTATGCGGGGGTATCTTTTTTTGTTTATTTGTTATTTGTTTTGTTTAAAGCTTTACAGGTTTGTAAAAAAATAACCATGAAATATAATGTGGTCTTTACAGGGGAGCACACAGACGGGGGGGACCTAATATAGGGGGCACAATCGTCAAGATAAGTCGATTAATTAACTGAATTATGGTAATTATGAAAGATAAAAAAAAAACATAATTACAATGAAAAGCTTGCTGAGTGGTATAGAAAACCACACAATAAGGTTAACTATAGAAAGGTTTGGAGAGTGTGGGAGAGTGTGGGAAGTGCGCTAAGCGCTAAAGTTACCCGCTCGTGCTACAGGTGCAAAGTTAGTGTCGCGAAAACGCGCTAGCGTACCTCCAATTCATACTACATGTTTATTTTCCATGAATTAAAAAAAAATAATGAATTATTTTAAGTTACAAATTTTACTTATCGCGCCGATTGGCCTCTTGTATTATGTTCCCCTGGTCGTAAAAGGTATATAACTCCCCTGCACAAACCGCGTAAGTGTAGCTTCCACAGCTTTTTGAAAACAAATCTGTAAAACCTAAATCTAACACCCTGTAGTTCGCATAGATGCACAAGGTGCATTCATACACTAAAATTGAAAAAAAGAAGAAAGGGAGGAACAAAACAGGCATCAACACGAGCGCGCGTCCATCTAGCGTTTAGGCACAGTATAAATTTATACACAATAAAGACAGAAGGTTGCGATGCTGCGCGAGCTGTTGTTGAAAGGCGCTGCGTATGCGCCTTGCAAGTGGGCGCATTTCGGTCTTCTGCGCATGGGAAAGGAGGTGTGAAGGTGGGAGAGGAGGTTATACTAAGCTCTGCCTCCTCGGGGGGGGGGGCGGGGGGGGGGGGGTCACGGACGTAAACGTCTCGGCGTCGGCAATGGCGGACGTGCTGTAGCAGCTGTGGCTGTAGCCGTGAGGTCTTGGCGTAATTGCTTGTTAATAATAAAAAAAAAAAGAACGTTTCGTTTCTGTCCTTGTGATTTCGAGGTTGGCCCCGATCAGGCGCTGTCAAGGGGCAGTGTTACCAGGGGAAATGAAAACGTGCTGCGTCTTCGGATCTGGTGGGCGCATTCACGACGGTGGTTCGCATTTTAAAGTTCTGGGAGGATTGACAGATTGAGAGCTCTTTCTTGATTCGGTGGATGGTGGTGCATGTCTGTTCTTAGTTGGTGGAGCGATTTGCCTGGTTAATTCCGATAACGAACGAGACTTAATAGCCTATTAAATAGGTGCGTGGTTCTCTGCACTTTGCACCCTTTTAGAGGGACAAGCGGCTCCTAGCCGCACGAAACAGAGCAATAACAGGTCTGTGATGCCCTTCGAACTCCGGGGCCGCACGCGCGCTACACTGAAGGAAGCAGCGTGTTTTTATTCCTGTCTGTTAAGATAGTAATCTTAGAAAAAAAAGTGAGCTTGAGCAAATACAGAGGGCTAATTGAAGTCCATCGGATTACCCCCGAGCAAGTGTTCGTCTGTTTAAATAAAAAAGCATAAAAATAAATTTTCATAAAATTTCGCAAAAAAAAAAAATTACTTCTTGGTGTCAACGGGTCTACGACGCAACTTTCGCTATACGCTCGACGACCCAAATAAGCTAATTTACAATAGCACAATAGCGATCGCACAGCCGCATTTTTTCCAGTCACAACATCGGCTGTCTACTGTCTTTAGCTGATTATCTTTGAACAACTCATCAAACGCAGGGTACCATTCTTCGCTCGCTCCTTGATACGTGTCTGCTAGTTGTTAGACAAAAACACATCATACCGCTCGAGTTATTTCGTCTGCCCTCTCTAAAAGGCAAAGTGGAGCTCGCTCGTAAAGGTAAGAGAGCTGTTGAATAGCAGACGACGTTGAAGCAAGCCAACAGCGGTCGAGAGTCCACGCTCACACTTCAGCAGAGCGAGCGCGGTCGGCCAAATCGAGGCGCAATCGGCTCTCGTGTCGCGATGCTACGTCGTTGCTCAGCCTACACTAGTGGCACGTGCACTGACATTCAAAACAAGTGACGGTGCACTTTTGCGCTTCTTGATTTCGGTTCCTTCAAATCGTAGTGCTGACTACGGTCAGACTTCAAGCGAAACGGAGTGTAATGTTCACGACACTCTCCCAGGAGCTGCTCCACGTGGAACGCATCTGGAGAGTGAGTTTCCGACTGCGTCCGCTGCGGGACACGACTTCGGAGCAGCTGTTCTTCCTGTACTACGCGCTGGACAACTGCGAGCACAGCGACGCCCCCTTCAAGGCCCACGAGTACCTGGCGCAGAGGAGACTGCCCGCCGAGCTCCGGGTCAACTTCCCGCTCAGGCACATGCCCGAGTTCTCGGAGGCCTTCGGGTGCGGACAGGGAGCCGCCTTGAGGCTGCCGCAGAACGCCGTCTGCTCCGTCTTCAACCTCTCGGTCCCTTCCCTGCACTGAGGGCGATGGTCTCGAGAAGAGCAATATGGCTGCGTTCGTCATCCTTTTAACTAGATGTCCATACCTTCGCTGCAAGAAAGAAATCGAGTAGCCTTTTTTTTTTTAATTGATCGCAGCAAGGGGCATTAATATTACTTCAGAGGGAACCTAAGGTTAATCCTATATAATTAAGCAGTGCGAGAAAATATTTCAATATGTTTAAAATAACTTTACGAATGTGTTCAGACTACTTACTCGTAACAAAAGATTACCTAAGTAACATTTCTGTTATCTACGAGTAAGTAACAAAAGGTTACTTACGAGGTTTCGGGAAGCATACTTTATTATATGTCTCCCGGGACCTTGAAGTTGATCATTGAACAGCAATCATGAACTTGAATGCTCGGAGACCTACTAGAAACAATTTTATCTCATTATTTTTATTCGACTGCATAATCCCGGCTGTCTAGAACTCAGAACTTCCTACCTGTACTATGAAATCTGTTTTTCGAATATACGCGATATGTCATAGTAGTTAACCGCGCACATTGATTTACCAGCGCAGCACCGAATTTCCATGACGGAGCCTTCATTCAGGCTGCGCCTGTTAGACAAAACGTATTTTAGAAATAAAAACTGTTGTATTTTAGAAACTGAAGTCGTCTTCCTTACCCATGTTTCCTCGCTCGAAAAAAAAAAAAAGAACAAAAAGAAAGAAGTCGCCAAAGTTGTGAACGTACACAAGCGAACATATTTCATTGGAATTGTGATTACATTATACATGCTTGGCATTTATTGTGTGATCAGGAGCTGGCCGCTTTGGGAAAAAATTGACCCGACTGCATATGAATAGAGCCCTGCGCGCATAACACTTCGATCATCCGCATCCCATCCGCAATCTGCATCCGCATCTGAAACGCATCCGCGATGTTCTGAAATAATTATATTCGCACCTGATCCACATCCGCATACTTTGTATCCGCATCGGAACCGCATCCTCAAAAGTCGAAACCACATCCGACCCACAATCTGCAGATTTATTTTACATCGTGGAATCAAGGGGGGGGGGGGGGGGTGAAGAAGAAGCCTTCTCCTACTCTTTGGTGGCTTGTAAGTTTTGGGTTTCCTTCACCTGAAGAACGTTTTCCGCGCTTTTCCGGCCAAACAAGAACACGTTTTGCCGGGACGATTGATGCCCCTGCATTCCTACTTTTTCTAGGGACGACGTTTTTGGCGAGATAGAACGCTCTAAAGCGATCTTCGGTGAGAATCAGATCTTGGCGCAAAGAACAAATTTATCCCCGATTGGCATCTTTCTTTTTCTTATAGAGTAATTTGCTCCCGCAAAACATTGGGCGTCACTACACACTGCTGTCGTACACGATTATGGTCCGCCTCGGCAAAAATGCAGATGTTGATCAGTGGATACCCGCATCCGATCCGCATCCCCAGCCCCTGGCATCCGCATCCGATCCGGAATCCGCCAAACCAGATTCAATTTTAACCTCATCCGCCAGTTCACTGCGAATATCCCCGGATAATACGCGGGTCATCCAAAAATATGCCACGGGGCTCTACATATGGGTGATCACACGAAAACTGGATGGCATTCTGCTGCCAAAACAAATCGGTTAAATTGGAACTGAAGTGTGTTTCTGGAGTAGAACTGTTTAGAAAGGAATCTTCTATATAGACAAATTCACGGTATAAAAAATCCCAGCCCACATGTGCGAAATCGCAGTATGACGAGCCCGCGCACAGGAACTCGATACGCGCGCACAGCAAACGTTGGAATGAATATGTTCAAATAGCTTTCCTGGGAAGCTTAGTGAAGTACAGTGTCACTGTATACTGTTCCAATTCATTCCTGTTCAGTTATTCGATGCTTGTCCCGGAAGTCGGGCGTCTATCTGGGCTTCCTAGTGCATTGAGTCCATGTTTTGTTACATGCTTTCATGTGTCTTTGGCTGGGCTTTTATAATCCCGTTTTGAATTCAAACCCGAAAATATTGTATTTGAACGCGAGACATATGCACACTTGATCAACACAGAATCTCATATTGTTTCCCAGGAAACTTCACAGTTCGGCACGCGCTGTTACTGCGCAACAAGCAGGATCTCTTGAGATGACACGAAAAAATCCAGCGCTTTGGACGCCGTTCAAACCAGCACTCGGAAGAGTGGAAAAGCCTGTCCAGCGCTTACTTCCGGGACAAGCCGCTTACAATTCCGCTGGCTTCATACCGGTTTGTGTTTGTTTGCTCAATGCGCCATCCAGACCCCTAGTGGGGATAAGTGGTCTGTGTAGTACGCATAGTGTCCCTTATGAAAGCTGGGTCACAGCGTTCTGGAAGACCCGAGCGCGTGTCGAGTGCTTTTTTCGCGTACATGTTAATGAAAATAAAATATTTCTGAGAGCTGTGCTCTCGCGCCTATGACATCAGCAATGCGCAACTTGTGGGCGCATTGCTCCGTGCTAGCTTCCTGTCAAAACGCCATGCTTATTTACAGTGGCTCGTCTTATCAAAGCCCAACAGTACATCTCTCCCTTTTAGAGCTGTCTAGCAACTTTCGAACTGCCTTGTGCGCGGTCGATCCGGCTTCGGGAACAAAACTTTCCTCGCTGACTTAAGTCCCAGGCAATGGTGTGAGACGGAACTTGTTTTGACATATTTGCATAGCCTCAACAACCTTTTCGCTCTAGGCAAATTGTCTATCTCGCTGAATCAACTGGACTCTCGAGCATCCTCTTCAACTGTTCAGTCACCTTCTCACGCCCTGCTGAATCTGCTGGAGGCCCTCTCGCTAACGTTTCAGTTTGTCGGCTAACCTCTCATATTCGAGTCTGTCCTGTTCGACTTCAAACTTCTCTTAAAGAGTTTGCTTCTTTGCAGCCCTTTCCTTCAGCCCTTTTATGCAGACCCTTATAGGCGTGAACAGTCGTAAACAGCTCAGGTCCTGTATGATGTCTAAGTTGCGAGACGCCATCGCTACTTGAGCGAAGGCATCTTGCACAAGGGGCGAAGAGAGCAACTATAGTGCCTTTTGCCGTGGCTTGGAGCATACCGAAGGATATGGGCACGAGTTGAAAGAAGTGGAAGGCGCTGACGTGGTGTATTGTAAAGCACAAAGTCAAGCGCTATGCACTATCATCCCCCGCGGTACAACCGGGAGGGAACCGTTGAATAAATAAAATCACGCGACCATACTTTGTATGTGAAGACAAAAAAACATCCATTCAACACCTTTTTTTTCCTAATCGGTAAACGAGTTACGATTTTATACATGCCAGTGTACAAATTTTGCTAGTTTGACGGCGATGTGGTAATGCTCGTCAAAATGGACGACATATGAACGGTAGTCTTACAAAGAGCGTATACGTGGTCAAATTCGGGATGAACCAGTGATTTCTCTTTCGTAATCTGAGCGATAGCGTAACTATTTTGTTTATATGAGATGACGGCCGTGCAATTGGTGATACTCTTCAGTGCGCAAGGTAAATTTTTTTAACAAAATATGTGACACCTGAAAAGAAAATCAGTAAAACAAACAAATTAAATTCTACCGGACGGTAAGAGTTCGTTCACGTCAAAGTCCGTCTTCTATTTGTCTTAGAGACCACACAATTGTCCATACTAGTGCTTTGAAGGGTTCGAAACTGTTTCGAATGAAGGCAACCGAAGGCTTCTTTGGGACACTAGTGATCTACGCCGTATTCACTGAAACACGTGAAAATCGCACAGGTGAACTCCCCTTTGCCCACCTCCTCCCCCGGTACGCGTGTCCCACCGGACAGCTCTGATCGATGGTTCAGCAAAGCGCAACCACGCCAGTGCATGGCGGAGGATGCGTGCACCGCTTGCGCGCTGTCGAACCAAGCGGCCGTGCAAGCTCCGCGGGGTCACGGCGGGCAGGCCGCAGCTCCTCACTATTCGGCGCGTGTGAAGAGGCCATTTGCATCTAGCGACTCGTAAATAGCCTCGACTGGCCACAGCTACCGAGCCGCCTGCGGGTCAACAATCGAGGTTGGCCTTCGACCAAGATTCGCGTTCTTTGGAACGGTAGTTTGTTTGGCTTACGCCCCGCGCTGAACTAATGAGATTGATGTACGTGTGGGAAGCCTGCTGATATTTCATTGGAGGAGTTCAGGGGTGCGTTTTACGGCTCGCGAGTATTTGGATATTGTTTTCCCCTTTATACGCGGCGAAGACGCGCAATTGGTTCGCTGCGAAAGTGTTTGGCAGGCGGCCAGCTGTGCCTTCTTCGACTGTGCCATTGTGGCCACAGCCTTTCGAGTACCTAAATTCGTTTTGCAGGCCGGGTCATTACATAGGAGAGTCCAGAGGCACAGCCTTCGAGTTGCACTGTACGATAGGCGGTGCAGGTGGTGCTCCGTGACGCGGACACCGGTCCACGGGAGTTATTGTAGCAAGGGGCTCTGCGCGTTGAACCCCCCCCCCCCCACACACACACACACACACACCGGATTTCCTAACTATAATGTCGCCACTAAAAACTAGAGTATATATTTTTTGAGAATGAGGAACATAATTCGACAATATTGCTTCTGAACGGCTGTTTTGAGGAAACTGTAGGACTTCGTATAACTTTCAATCTCTCGTGAGCAAGGGAGCGGTACAGATTTGTACTACTTTTCATGGAACCCGCTTCATAAATTAAAAAAGAAAAAATGTGGATCTGCGAGAGCACGCGGTTTCACTCAACAACTTCGGTTCGTAGTTGTTGGCTGTGACTGTTCTCCCTTACTGGACAGGATGCTTGCAAGATGGTAGGGCTCTGCAAGGATATATTAGAAAGAGTTGCTTGAGGCGACGAAAAAAATGCATGGACTCCAGTACCAGTGTCGCCTCCGTACATATGATGAACAAAAAGCTATCATCGACGAATAGCCCTCATAAGTGTGCACGACTCATGGTCATTGCCTGTTTGCGTCACGTGCTCGCATGACTCACTTGTATCCCGCCTTACCAAGCAGCAGCTTATCAAAAGATAACTTCCCACTACGTGTTGAAACGGTGTCGTTTGTTTGTGTGTTTTTCGTGATAAGTGTGCGGCACAGTTTTTGTGACGTTGAAATCGTTCAATAAAACATTCGTTGCCAGTTTGCGCCCGTCCTGTGTGTGTGTTCGTTTCTCCGACTTTGCCCCGTCCCCTTGGACAGGGCAAAGGCTAGCAGTGTTACTGCCTTGCACTGGCTAAATTTATCATCAGCGGAAACACGAGACCTCATTGGGGCTGACCAATGGCTAACTTCCAGCTGCCTAAACATACACGTTAACTTTACTTGGCCTAACTAAAGGCGAATGCCTCCTTTGCCTTTGATCTTCTGTGCAACCACTTCTTAGCATCCATTGCACATTCAGTTTCATTCCATCAAACCACACAACGAACTGTTTTAGTTGTGCTTATAATTGCATGACATTAAAACAAGGCCATATGGCAATAGCCAGTATTAATGCGAATATTACTGCGAATAGCATTCTTTGGCTACTTCACGCACTTTTCGTCTATGTATCTATCTATCTGGCTATCTAACCTCTTACGCCGCGGGTCGATAAATAAATAAAAAAGACCGGCACCGGCTGGGATTCAAACCGTTGACCCTTTGATCAGCAGGCAGACGCGCTAACCACAGAGCTATGAAGGCAGTCATTCAACGCACTCTAAACGGTTGTTTATATCTTTACCATAGGACGCGCTTTACAGCGCTGTCACAGCTACCGGTGCACGCGCGTTCCATGCACGAGGGCTCATTCCGCTCTCGTGAGGCTGAGCACGGCCGCTAGCTCACCCTCTCCCGCGCTCGGGAGAGGGTGATGTAGCGGCCGTGCTCAGCCTCACGAGAGCGGAATGAGCCCTCGTGCATGGAGCGCGCACCGGTAGCTGTGACAGCGCTGTAAAGCGCGTCCTATGGTAAAGATATAAACAACCGTTTAGAGTACCGTTGGTTGAGACTAGCTGAGACGCCAGAAAGTCTGGTCGGTACCATTTTGAGTGTTTGTGCGTATGGCGCGTGCTTTGCTCGCCTTCCTAAGTGACACAAACGCACGTGCTGGGCTGCGGAGATCGTGCGCAGGGCTGTGAAAGTGTCAACGAATTTAGAATCGCCTCAAGAGTGGGCTGGCGTATCTAGAGTGTGCCGGCCACCTGACGAACGCGCATAACTCCGCACCGTTTGATGCTATTCTGCATTAACGTAGATAATCATTCCCAAAGGATGGGTTCTGCTGATTTTTTCTGTGTAAGGTCTACTGCAACAGCTGCTTTTGAAACATGTAACTGCTGAAAGACCTAAAGTGAACACATGTGAATGGTTATTTTAGGTATGGAATCAAACCAAATAGTATTCCACGAACATTATAATCTACATAATTTTGAGTACGAAATTAAATACTTCTTTTTAAGTTTTTAAGGTTATAATTAAACTTATAATAATAATAATACTATAAAAAATAAAAACTTTATTTCCCATTCCTATACATAAATGGAGGAAAGAAGGGGAAAAAAGCTGGTTAAACAGTTTGACGGAGCCATGGTCCCTTACAGTCTCACACAGAAGTCAAAACAAAGCAATTAAGGAAAATCGCGAGAAAACCAACATAACGAAGTTAAATTCAAAATTAAACAAGTCTCACAAATTGATTTGTTCGTTATCGTCCCACTTCAGTTCATTTCATAAGTGCTGTAATGTAATAGAAATATGTTTTTTTCCCTAGGCATTGAATACAGAAGAAAGTGTGAATTTGAGTGATTGCAATAAAACTCCGGTGTTCCGCCGAACGAGCTGACTAGGAAGTAACATGTTCTCTTTAGCTCTGCAAAGTTTAACAAGGTATCCACATTTTTTTTTCTAACTTCAAATTGATTGCGGGTCTATACTTGTACTTGTTGTAAACAGGAAGTATATTTTACAAACAAACTCTGGGTGCTCGATTCGTAGGAAGCATTCTCAATGAGGCACACACATTTCTTTTGCAAAAGATTTTTTTTCAAGATTTGTACGTGTGGTTGTGTTCCATACTAAATGGCAGTCATTGAGGTGCGAGAAAGAAAAATAGAGTCTTGCACACAAGAAGTTTAACTTGTGTCGGTAAAATAAAACGATTAAGAGACTAGTCTAATGACCTTTGATAATCTAGTGCGTAGGTCACTTACAGGATTGTCCCAAGAAAAGTACTGATTAAAAGTAACACCTAGGTTCTTAAAATTATCTACAATCTCTATATCATTTCCATTTAAAACAAAGCTCCTTGTTGTAGAAACGTTTTTGTTTTTAGGCGAAAGATATTGATTTTTAGCGCATTATCTCAAATCCATTTTTGTAATTAATGTGACATTTCCGTAGCTGATAAGGTCATTACCAGTACCGTCAGAAAAGAAGAGGCTTGTGTCATCCGCGTATACTACAAATTTCGTAAGTGGATTTATGTTTACAATATTATTAATGTAAATATTAAACAGCACTGGCCCTAAAAGGCTTGCTTGTGGAATACCGGAGATAATTGCCTTTGTTGAAGAAGCAAAACCATCAAGACTAACAAACTGATTACGATGACCAAAATATGACCTAAGTAACAGAAGTGTCTGACCTCTAATTCCATAAATATCGAGCTTTTCTAGTAGCAAATTGTGTCTTAAATAATCAAACGCCTTTGTAAACTCCACAAAAATACCAAGAGCCAATTTCTTTCTCTCAAAATTCTGCTTATCCATAAACTGGGATACACGAGTATGTATAATTTGTTTAAGCCTTTTGAGAATACATGAAGGATAGAGGTAGGCCTGTAATTAGCTGTCATTTTTATCTCCTTTTGTATAACCTCGACACTTTAGCTATTTGCATGAGTTGCGGAAACACTCCGATTGAAAGGCACAAGTTAAAAATATAAGAAAGGGAGTGATCAAAGGCAAAACATACTTGACTGGTCTAATCTGCATATCATCCGCATCACAACTGTGACCGTTAATTCCCTAAAAACTGTAAACACCTCTCCGTCAGTGACTGGACGTAAAAAAAGTGTGTCACAGTTTCTAAACGTGATATTTGCGCATGCGCCTTCGCTATAAATATGTTGATGTAAATTTATGAAATAGTCATTAAATGCCTCTGGTAAGGATACGTCAATTAAGTTGACGCCGGCGAAAGAAATGCCTTCTGTGTAATTAGAAGGCTTACCACGACCAACAACAAAATTAAAAAAAAATTCCACATTATGTCATTACGGTGTACTGAAGACCTAAAAGATTCGTGATAATAACGCTCCCTATCATTTCTCAAGTTTTCGGTTAGTTGACTGCGATAATGTTTAAACGTTCTGAGGTCCTTGGGATCTCTAGCCTTCTCAAACATTTTATGGAGCACGTTTTTAATATTTATTCTTCCAAGTAGGTCGGCCGTTACCTAAGATTTCCGAATCCGCTTTTCACTTTAATTAATTTGTATAAAAAATAAAAACTGTAAATGCTTTTAAACCGCTCCAAAAATAAACTGTACGCTTCAATGAGGTTCGCATTTTCAAGAACGTCATCCCAATTTGTATTAGCTACATTCTGCGCAAGCCTCTCCAAACTGTCCGGCGTAATACACTGGACTGACCGAAAGGACACTGGCACTTTTTTTCCTTTGCACAACTGGTTTTGACAGATGAAAACTGGGAGATGATTGCTAAGGTCATAACTTATTGCACCATACCCTACGTCGCTTTCTTCGTAATTAGTAATGAACAAGCCAATCAAGGTTTCAGAGGTAACGTTTACTCTATCTGGTGAACTAATTACGGACCGACAACCATTTATGATTATTAAGCCATCTAGTTCTCTTTTTGAAACATTATTATTTAGCATCTTCACATTAAAATTACAACCACATATAATGTTGAGCTTATTTTCATTTGCAAACTCTCGAAAACGGCACCCAAAATATCCAAGCAGGGAGTTAAAACACCTCTGGGAGGTCGGTAAAGAACGGTGACAATATCGTGCTTAGTTCGCAGTGACAAGGCTTCATAGTCCTCATTGAGGGGGGATCGGTGGCCGAGTGGGCTAGAGCGCACACCAGCTCGGAGCACATGGAACGAAAGCTCGCGCTGCAGAATCCAGGATCCTGGGCTCTATCCCCACCCCTGCCGTTTCAATCGAGCATCGTACCGGCGTGCGGTCGTGTATCACTACTGCGAGGCTAGCGGTTGTACTGCACTGGCTAAATTGCTCACCTACATCTGGGAGGCTCGTCACCCGCTGAGGCAGACCCAGTTCTAGGCTGTATAAACACACACACAACCCAATTTTTTTTTTTAGTTTTTAGTGATGAAGCTAAATGCAGACCATTCGCACTCAATGTTTTCTTTGATCGAAATTGACCTCGGTTTTCGATACGATTCCTTGAGATTCGGATAAATTTGGGTAAGAAACCCGTGATTTAACAACGAAATTTCGGCGCTCATTTTTTGGTCTATATGTGTTCAAAACAGCAGTATCACATGAAACATACCAATATCTTGCTAAAAAAGTCTCGAAAAGGAATTTTAAAACGAATTAAACGATTAGCAAAGAGCACCTGGTGGATGTCGCTAACGCCTCGTTTGTAATGCTCGTCTAGGAACCTTGACAGCTAGTGACGGAGGTTGTCTCGTCTCCGGCCACGACGAGAGAAGGGGGAAGGAGGAACTCCCCTCTTCCTGAGAATCCCTTTTATGTGTCGCAGGAGTCGCTATTGTCCCCCTACAAGATTATAGAAGATTAACCCGTCACTCAAAATTCGTACAAAAGCAGCCGCTTCGGTGGCTGGAACGACTAGGCCATCCTCTCGACGTCAGCCTCGCCGTAGCTTTGCTCGTCTTGAGACGACTACGTCACGATTGCGTTGGATGTCACGTGCTCTAAGCTGGGCCTTCTCCGAGCGCTTGCCAGAGTGGGCCGTTTATAACGAAAAATACAGCCACCAGGATCAGAATACAAACGTGCGATTGTCATTTACGGATATTGTGGATCATATTCAACCTATCTTTGAACACGACGGGAATATTTCAAATTTCGTTGAAGTATCCCTTTAAAGGGCAACTCCGCTTCATTTTTGATATTTAGAAAACTATGCAGCCCTCTTCAGTATCATATAGGAAGACCCCATGTCAAATATTACGATCTAATTCCGTCTATATATTTAATAAACTGGCCAGCAAACTTTCAAATGAGCCAGGTCGCCGAAATCTGCCAACTCTAGCGTGCGACGTGAGGCGCAATCGTCAGCGCAGTCAATGCGACGGAGTTGGAGCGGCAAACGTTGAACCACTACGCCAAAGGCATGACTACGTCATTCTCACGTTTTGTTTGTTTTTACTTCTCAGAGCGAAATTGAACGATGACGTCATGAGTTTCTCCTCCCGGTGTTGGCTCAACGGCGTCCACGTGATCACCGTAACGCGGATGCGCTAGTTTGCGCTGCTCTGCGCGTTTATCGCATGTCCGGTTTCTCCGCTCCCCCCTCTCCTCTTTCGTGTTCTCCCTTTCCCCCTCTCCCCCGGGCCATCACCGTCCACGCCATGCGAAGCGACCTGCCCGCGTCGCGTGTCCTGTACCTCGCCCCCACGAACGTCACAAGGCCACGTGGCTCGACGTGACGTGGCCATGACTTTGATGACACGAGAGCAATGTTGCCTGACGCAACCGAAGTTTCGGTTTCGGTATCAGCTGATGTTTAAATTGAGATTACACAAATAATATTCCACATTTCGCGAATCCGAAGACGTAGAGCTGTTTAGTAGTGCTTTGTGAAATGGAATCACATGTAAGCCTAAATTTTTCGGAATTGAGCGGAGTTGCCCTTTAAAGGGCAACTCTGCTTCATTTTTGATATTTAGAAAACTATGCAGCCCTTTTCAATATCATATAGGAAGACCCCATGTCAAATATTACGATCTAATTCCGTCTATATATTTAATAAACTGGCCAGCAAACTATCAAATAAGCCAAAGTCGCCAAAATCTGCCAACTCTAGCGTGCGACGTGAGGCGCAATCGTCAGCGCAGTCAATGCGACGGAGTTGGAGCGGCAAACGTTGAACCACTACGTCAGAGGCATGACTACGTCATTCTCACGTTTTGTATGTTTTTACTTCTCAGAGCGAAATTGAACGATGACGTCATGAGTTTCTCCTCCCGGTGTTGGCTCTACGGCGTCCACGTGATCACCGTAACGCGGATGCGCTAGTTTGCGCTGCCCTGCGCGTTTATCGCATGCCCGGTTAAGGCCTTAAGCGCGAGGACACATGGACGAGCAGAATCGTCCGATCCGACGTCCGATCCGACAGTCCGAACGCCGCTCCGAATTGCCGCACGCGACAGTTTGAGACACACGCTTCCGACCTTGCATGCGACACGACGATCCGTTCGGCTCCGCCCAGGAGATCCAAGCACTCCAGCGGAGGTCCGCGTTCATAGATCTCTGGTCCCAGATTGACGGTCTAGCTCGCACGAGCGAAGTTAGGAGCTCGTTCTCGCTAGCGCGTGCATTCTTTGCCGGGGCCATCTTTTTCGAATGAGTCAACGGGATCCACGCGTCCGGCTTCCTGTCGCCCGTCCCGCCAGACAGGGTACGTCATCATGACGTTCGCGCTAGCTGTGCTGTCATTGGCTGGACGCATCCGACAATCCGTCCGCCGTGCGAAACTATCTGGCGCGTTGGACGCACGTCGGATCGCCGATCCGACGCCTGAAGCGACCAAATTTTTCGGATCAGGCAGTCGTACTGCCGGATCGGACGTCGGATCGGATGGATTTTTCGCGCATGTGTCTCGCGCTTTAGTCCGGTTTTCTCCGCTCCCCCTCTCCTCTTTCGTGTTCTCCCCTTCCCCTCTCCCCCGGGCCATCACCGTCCACGCCATGCGAAGCGACCTGCCCGCGTCGCATGTCCTGTACCTCGCCCCCACGAACGTCACAAGACCACGTGGCTCGACCTGACGTGGCCATGACTTTGAGGACACGAGATCAATGTTGTCTTACGCAACCGAAGTTTCGGTTTCAGCAGATGTTTAAATTGAGATTACACAAATAATATTCCACATTTCGCGAATCCGAAGACGTAGAGCTGTTCAGTAGTGCTTTGTGAAATGGAATCACATGTAAGCCTAAATTTTTCGGAATTGAGCGGAGTTGCCCTTTAAAGGGCACTGACACCCGAAAGGTCGTTTTTTTTATTGTCTTAAACGATGCAAATTGTAATCATGTGCAAAGACACGCAAAAAAAAATGCGGCGTCGCAAAAAAAGAAGTAATATATATATATATATATATATATATATATATATATATATATATATATATATATTATGTGCATTTGCGCTTTTTTATTTTTTGCGCTTTTCTCCCCGCTTCTCACCTGCACATTTCTTTTGATTTGTGACGTCAAAAATCATGAAATTTAGAAGCTTTGTAGGCGACATTTCTATAACATTTATTAATGGCAATCGTAAAAAATGTTTTTTTTTTAACGGAATTGCGAACGCACTACGGCCCTTCTTTTTGAAATACCAAAAATCGGAGTCCGGTATGATGTCGCCTCCTGGATTTCTATCACTCCCCTCGGAAAACATGGCGGCGCTCGATGCACATCTCTATGACGCACATAGCAGAGGATGATCGGTGAGTCGGGGAATTTTACGAAGTGGTGTTTTTAGGTGCCTGACGACCTAACTTCGAAAAGGAATCGTCAAACGGTCAAAACAACTGGGTTTGGTGTCTGTGTATCGTAGTTTCCGTTGTATTCCGCCGGGGCAGCCTTTCAGACGTCAAGTCGTCGTCTGCTCGCTGCGATAGGCAGACGGCACGGCAGGCACGAAAAAACAAAAACGGTTTTCCCCGGTCTGCCGGCGCCCTTCTCTCCCGGTCCTCACCTCCCCGCTTCCGGTCGCGGTGGCAACGGCGGCAGCGGAGGCGTGAAAGTCGACTCGCAGGGATCCGCAAATATTTGACGTCACCGCACTGGCGCGGATCGCGCGAAAACTTAAAATTCGGCGTTTGGAATTGTTTTTTTTTACTTCACATATACTGAATTTCACAGTTCCGAATTTTGAGGATAATGTCCAAGCATCGTTTTCAATCGTTTCGGATGATAAAAAAATATGATTTTGATGTATCGGTGCCTCTTTAATTATGCGTATCGCTGGCGTTTACATGTAATTTTATCGATGCAAAACAGGCATGTGGGCAATAGGCCGTACTAAAAAAAAATTCAAGACGTTTACAAATCTCTAACGCGAAATCAGAGCGCTGCTTTTGGGGAGGAGGGGAGGGTATTCCCCTCCCGCTATCCCCTTCCTCTCCTGCTCCTCCTTGTACCTTCCCTCCTCCCTTTGCACGTGAACGCCAATTTTTCCGCTAAATCTAGCGGAGGAAACTGAATTCATTTATAGATGACATGACACTAAATTTAAAATTATGTGACACCATTTTCCCTGCTAAATTTAGCGGGCAAACTGAATTGGTGTTGAGGTTACGTGACGTAATATTCGCTCCGCTAAATATAGTGGGGAACTGAATTGCTGTTGAGGTCCCGTGACGTCAATTTTCCCGCTAGCATCTAGCGGAGAAACTGAAGGTTCGTTCACTGAGGTGACGCGGACATCCAAGTGCATACTGACTATTTTTCACGCGCTAAATTTAGCGGTGGAATTCGAATTGCTATTGAGGTCCCATGACATCAATTTTCTTGCTACATCTAGTAGAGAAACTGACTTTGTTCATAGGTGACGTCATTTTTCCCTGCTAAATTTAGCGGGGAAACTGAATTGGTGTTGAAGTTACGTGACGTCAATTTTCCCACTAAATTTAGTGGGGAATTGAATTGCTGTTGAGGTCCCGTGACGTCAATTTTCCCGCTACATCTAGCGGAGAAACTGAATTTGCTCATAGGTGACATGACGTCATATGACTTCATTTTTCCCGCTAAATTTAGCGCGGAATTGAATTGCTGTTGAGGTCCCATGACGTCAATTTTCTTGCTACATCTAGCAGAGAAACTGAATTTGTTCATAGGTGACGTCATGTTTCCCGCTAAATTGAGCAGGGAAAACTGAATTGGCGTTGAGGTCAATGTGACATCAGTTTCACGCTAAATTTAGACGATTGCGCCGATGCCGATCTACCCGGAAACGGACGCCCAGAGCTGCGCTCTAAGAAAATGAGAACATTTACAAATCTCTGTAATGCGAAATTAAAGCGCAGCTCTTGAGGAAGAGTGGAGGGGTACGGAAGGAGGTATGCCTCTCCTCCCTCCACCCTCCCCTCCGCAGTTTCCCCGGTAAATTTAGCGCGAAAATTAGGGGTTTTCGTAGCCGCGTTTCCCCTCCGCTGAGCCCTCGCTACGAAGTTGCTACCGCGTGCCGCCGTGGCCTTGACTGTAGGTTCCGGGTATGTAGCGGGTTGCGGAGGGCGTTGCGGAATGGCGAACGGTCTACGAGCTCCCTATTGCCATGTGACCTCAACACCAATTCAGTTTCCCCACTGAATTTAGCAGGGAAAAATGACGTCACATGACTTCGTGTCACGTCACCCATGAACAAATTCAGTTTCTCCGCTAGATTTAGAGGGAAAATTGACGTCATGTGAGCTCAACACAATTCAATTTCCTGCTAAATTCGGCGGGGCAATTACGCTGACGGCGAAGCCGCTATACGCAGAAACGGGCGCCTAAGTGCTGTGCTCTAAAGAAATCAAAGAACTTGTTAAAGATGTTTCTCAAGGCATACTGCTGCTAAGTTGATTGACTTTACTGACTGTGCCCTCGAACAATTGAAAGTCTATCTAAAGGTGGTAGCTAGACGAGCGAATTCAAATAAACATTAGACCCATAGTAAAGCTCAGTCACACCTAAT
Source organism: Ixodes ricinus (assembly GCA_037355805.1). NCBI lineage: Eukaryota > Metazoa > Arthropoda > Arachnida > Ixodida > Ixodidae > Ixodes > Ixodes ricinus. The sequence goes on from JAZHYW010011960.1 coordinate 87,819, forward strand.
CACGGCTTCACCTCGAAAAAAAAACAATTCACGACCAATGAAGCACGCCAG